>KQ999853.1:0-78889 GCA_001598015.1 Dorcoceras hygrometricum | reverse complement strand
AGCGTTTCAACTTATCAGAACGACGTCGCATTGCTCCCTCGACTGGTTCCTCAAATCCACAGCTGGTCACCCAGTCGCAACAAACAAAACACGGCGTTTAACTAAATCAAACGACGTCACAGCGCCCACGTCATCAAATCCAGTCGACGCATAAAAACCAGCAGCTGCACAAGGAAAAACTCCCGCGACTGGTTTCCTCGTGCACAATAATAACCAACACCAACGCAACGACTGAATTCAATATCCACCAGTCGCGAGCTACAGCAACTATCAAATTCCAAATCCTACCAGTCGCGGCTACAGTACGGTTGATTCAATACTTAGATGAATTCAACAATTCTAAATCTTCAAATTCACGTGGCTAATCCCAAACAACAAAATTAACCACTAATCTAAATCTGAATCCTCACACAGGTCACCTGATGTAGTACATTCAGGTACTACATCAGGTATATCTCAAGGTGAACTCTCCCGACAACCCGACCTAGTGGTAGTTCATCGATTGAGAGAATTAGCTCGTCGCGAAATGATTAAAAATACCGACAAATATTTCCGGTTATTTTCTTAATAGGAAATAAATTTATATTTTGGACAAAGGAGCATTTTGTAATTTAACCTAACATATAGCAGGCTAGGTATCTTAAAAGATCCTATGTAATCAGTAGAACTTGGAGTCATGCGCAGAGACGAGGGTGGAGACGAGAAATATTAATTTCATTGACTTTAATCATCAGCGCACGTGTACGTGGAAAGGCCACACGAGTAACACAGTACAAAATGTCCTCCATGTCTTGGCTTTCTCTCTTTGTTCTTGTCTCAGTCTCTCTTTAAATACTTTATCTCAACCACATCGAAAATCGAACCAGAAAGTTTACTTATATGATCATCTAATTTATCTTTTTAACTAAAATAACTTATCTTAAATTTATTTATAATTTAACATGCTAATATTCTATCTGATCTATAAGTCTTAAAAAATTAGGGAAGTGTGAATATACAAAGGAAATAATCATAGATCGGTTTCAAATTAAAATTTACAAGTGCTTCGCTGGGATAAACCGTGTGTTCTGTCTTCTAATATGTTTATTTTCCAGAATGTCGAAAAGTTAGGCCACCGCTAATTTGGTGCAGAGGCATAATCCCTCTCGCCATTTTGTGAAAGATTAAAGACAAAAATCCGGTGAATTATAAAATCTAATAATACAAAAAAAAAGATAAACCATAAGGTTCTGATTATTAGGGAAGGAAAAAAATGTATTGATTATGAAATATAATTATTTAATTACATACTCTCATATGTTTAGCGAAAACCGGTGCCGCCATGAGCACTATTACGTATGTGGTTGTCCAAAGGGAAATCTTATAGGTTTGTGTCACTAGATTTTTGTGGGGTATTGATAGAAACATTACAGATTAAATATTAAATTATTTTGTATGAATATGAATACAATTTGTCGAACTTCGTATGTGGTCACTATAATGTCGCTTTTAAACAATTTTATATTATTTTCTCTCCAATTATAATGTTTACCATATACCACTTCTTCTTTCGTCTCCAATACCTTTGAGAATTATAGACCCAATACAAATATAAAAAATATGAATATATATACTCATAATAAAAAACATCTGTCGGTTATTGTAATTAGTTTTATTTATTATCGCACATGATCTCCAAGGATTTAAAAATAAACTATAGGACGGTCCATTATATACATAATTCTGAAGTTTGACATAGATAAATTCAATACGGGTTTTGGCTTGTAATAACCTATCCGTGCATTTATTTTTGTTTTTGTTCATTTAACTTATATATTGTCATTTTTTATGTCGTTTCAGTGACGGGGAAAAATAAAATAAAAAAAATAAATATAATTCTCTTCTCCGTGTAAGGTTGTTGTCAATTTGTACCCACAACCTTTCAAACATTTATGCTTACATTGCAATCATGTCGTTTATTGAATTGAATTGAAAACAGCCTTTTTCTTCTTTATTATTTATAACATTGGGGTAAATTAAAATTCAGTCTCTATGTAATAGTTTAGGAATTGATACATAAAAATATCTGATCTAGTTTTAAATCCCTATAAAATATCTTTACGATTCACCACTATTATATATATATAGATATATATATATATGTGTAATATATATTGTCAAGATAGTTAATACTTAATTTTATCTACAATTTACTTAATTTGATATTCAAATATTTTATTCAATCATTTGAGTACTCAAAATTTATAAGGAAATATTATATATTGCTTATATGACCAAGATAATCATAATATAATACGATTAAATATTTGTTTTTATCTAAAAATTTACCTATCGGGATTCAAGATGTTTTATTTGTCGATTTGAATATTCAACTTTGTAATCATAAAATACTATTCAAGCTTGATATGATCGAAAATGGATCTTAAAAGGGGTTAAATTCTAGTGAAAGTTTCGAATAACCTAATTTATTGATTTTATTTCTGGATATTTAATTTTTAATTTAAATTGACCTCATGGATAACTATTATATTAAAAAAATATGTTATCTGCAAGTCATAAATAAAATCATGTTATTGTTTCCGATATACGGTTATAATCTAATAATGTGATTTAGATGTACCAAAAAACATGTTATCCATTCACCTTGAAATAAAATTAAATAGTTAATTAACATAAAAGTACCTAACTGGGATACATATATCTGATTTGACTTCTTGGATATCTGAATTTTTTAATAGTACAAAAACTTTTAGCAGTTAGCATATTGTTCATCCATCAAAGATTATTATGATATGTTTAATACCTTATCGTGTGATCTAATATGTAGAAAAATATACATTTCCTCTACACCATATAACATAAATAGATATTCAATTTAACTTATAAACTACTTAAATTGGGATAACATGTATCTAATTTGACCCTTAGATACACAATTTGGTCAGAAAAAAAAAATTAACCTTCTAGATTCACCATGAAATGAACTCATACAGTATTCTCTTTAAAACTTACATATTAGTATGTATTCACAATACTTTTAATAATCATATATTATACATTCAAGTGTATTCGTCATGATACTTATTGGTATTCATGAAACAATGAGACACTTAATTTGATATTATAATAACTAGGCATTCATTCCTAATACTTCATTATATTATTAAACAACAACATGTACTTAATGAGTGTTTTCAAGAGTTTATTGGAAGTAAAAGTAACAAAGTAAAGTTATTTTGAAGTATTTGTGAACATCTACTTATATTTTAACTTATACAATTTAATAAAAAGATAGAAGAATAAAAAACATCTCAATCTTGTTTATAGCTTTTATTTTATAGATCACATAAGTTGAAGTTATATTCACAAATACTCTAACACACTTCTATCTTGTTAATACACTTCTATCTTGTTAATATACGAAGGTCTTTGCAAATACTCCAAAGCACTTGCATGGTGGAAGTGCTTCCTTTAAACTCTTGCAAACACCCCTTAAGTATCATATTGTTGTTTATAATATTATGAAGTATTACGAATGAATGCTAGTTAGTATAATATAAAATTAAGCATCATATTATTTCATTAATACCAATAAGTATTATAATGACTACTAATTGTATATATAATATATGATTACTAATAGTAATGAATACATGCTAATATGTAATTTTTTAGAAAATATTGCATGAATTCATTTCTTAGTGATTCTAGAAGGTTAAATTTTATTTTCTTACAAAATTGGGTATCTAAGGGTCAAATTAGATACCTGGTGTCCCAATTTAGTTAGTTTAATCGAATACCTATTTATACTATATAACGCGAGGAAATATTTTTTTTCCTACATATAAATCACACGATAAGATATTAAAGTCATCATAATACATTTTAATGGATAAACAATATACTTGTTTATGATAAATACTAAAAGATTATTTGTTTTTATCAAATTTAAGCATCCAATAGGTCAAATCAGATATCTATATCCTAATTTAGGTAGATTTTATGTTAATTAAGTAATTATTTATATTTTAGGGACAATGAGTAACATGTCTTTTGTACATCTAATCACATAATTAAGTTATCACAATTTATCGAAAACATAACATTACTTATGATGATCACTTGAAGGTAACATATTTTTTTTTAACGTAATGAGTATCCATGAGGCCAATTAAAAATTAAAAATGAAATATTCAGAATCAAAATCAATAAATTAGCTTGTTAATGTCCGGCGTTGTTATATACCACGAAATGAGATTATTTCAAAATTTTTACTAGATTTTAACCCCTTTTAGACTCTATTTTTGGTTATATCAAGCTTTAATATTTAATATTTATGTTGAATAATCAAATCGAGAAATAAAATATCTTTGAATGTAAAAAAAAAAATATTTAATCGCATTACATGATAACTATTTTGATCGTATACACAATATATATTATTTCCTTACAAATTTTGAGTACTTAAATGATCGAATAAAATATGTTGAATATCCAATTACGTACTCTGTAGATAAATTAAATATAACTATCTTGACCACATTAAAAAAGAACATATATGTATATTAACAAAGAGTAAAATCGTAAAAAACTTTTCTAGTGAGTAAAACTAAATGTCAAATTTTATCAGATATCAATTTCTAAAATATATTATATATGGATATGGACTAAATTCTATTCAAGGATTGAAATTTTAATTTTTCTTTAATTTTTCCAATAATATAATTTCATATATATACACATGAAATTTACTAACATGCCAGCACTCGTACCACCACACAAAAAAAGAAGTTACAGATGCTCTCTCTTTGTTTCCGAAAATGTCGTGTCAAGTGACCTGTTGTACAGTTGATGAAGATATATTTTTATGATTAAAAAAACACCATTTTATTTTTTGGCCTCAATTTCCTCAATCTTAACCCTATTTGAAGAAATCTGTGACTACAGATAAATCAAAGCCTAGTGGGTGACTTCAATTTTTTAATCGATTTCATTGTTTTTTTTTGTTCGTTTATTGGTACTGGGAAAAAAAAAGAGGTTTTTAATATATGTTTAGTTGAATTTTAGTCAGTTTTTTTTTAATATTTAACTACATATACAAATTGGCAGGTACTTGTGCATGTGTATTGATATTGCTAATTTCAAAATTTCGGATATCTTCTCCTTCAATTTGTCTTTTTTGTGATTAGTCCATATTGGCAAGGTTCTTGGCGATGCATTGCCACACCATTAAATCTTGTGTTGATGCAAGAGATTATGTTGTAGGTGAGACAAAAGGTCTATCATTCATGCTTTTATTTTTTAGTTTCTATGTCGACTCTATGCTTATTTTTTTTAATGCAAATTCTTAACGGGAAGAATAACTTGAATCTCGAAAGCGCCATCTCAACTTAGATATATGGGCTAATCATGAATTTATCCAATAATAATTTTTAGAGTAGCAGATTTTTTATATATAGCTTAATTGATTACTGCTTTTTTTCCTTCAAGGTTGAACAAGGAAATCATTTTTGTTTCTAAAAAAACATTCAGATTGATTATGATGGAACTGCCCCTTCTGTGCTCAGAGGGAAGAGAATAAATAGCTACCAACAAATTAATCCAACAGCAAAGCAAAGATGAGTAAGGTATATATTCCGGAATCATCCTTTGAGTAAGCTGGTTGGTGTCGTGAAAATGGATAACTTAGAGGTGAAATCCATAACGAAAGTAACATTTCACCTAGTTTAGCTTGCAGGAAACGAGAAATAAGATCCGCGATTTGCCATTTTCTCACAAATTACTCTTTTTTAACATCAGTACAAAGAGCCTTCAAAACTCTTACCTGTGAAATAACAGCTTACCATAAGCAGACACTCACTTAATGTGTGAGTTGGAAAAAGGGGGAAAGTGTAAGAGAAGCAACAAGGAGTTTATTACATGTTTGGCAGCATCTTGTGTGAAGAGTATCGGCCATACCTTGAAATCTTGTTAATATGTGGTCTAGAGCACAAGTTACAAATTGGGGTGAAAGTAAGATTTTTTATTTGGATGGATTGGATAAATAATTGAGTGCGTGACTTAGGATAAACAAACTCAATCTTACATATATACATATACATATATAATATACCTATAAGGGTTGGCCTAGACTGTCTTCAGTAGATGCGTTAAGATAAACAAAAGCTCAATCTTATATGTATATATAGAATATACCTATAAGGGCTGGGTTAGATTGAACTGAAACCTGGTCTAACTCACCTCTAGAAACTCCCCTGTTTATAAATTTCATTTACATTTAAATTTGAATTTTGAATATTAAGATATTAATTTTGTTTTTCAAGATTAAATAAAGGCTTTAGCAGCCGCTTCTACGATGGCAAATATTCGAACAATTCTTCATATGTTTACTCGACAAATCGTGCAACACACTGAAGTGAGTTTGAAAACTCCCATTCTTTTTAAACCTCAGTCACACCATCTTATTAACAGCACACCTTACATAGTATTCTAGATTATTTTTTTCTGAGAGATGAGATTTCCAATCAAGATAATAATTAATATACAACGTCAAGCCCAAGTTCTTTTTAGAACAGGGATCAAACTCAAGAATACAGATAAACAAATGATCTATACAACACTGCTAGCATGAGTAGAACCATTATCTGATCGGCAAGGGGAATTGGCTTGTCGACATCTTTCGAGTTCGAAGACGACCACTTTTGTTCTATGGAAAACGAGGGTTTATTAGAGTGAAGATATGGCTTGAAAATTAGTTCCCTGTTAGCAGACTGGAATCTCCCAAAGCTCCATTGCTTCGTTAAAAGAAATTAAAAATAAGTTAGTTCAAAATTTCTAGTCATCACAAACCTGTCTACTAATGGGCCAACTCTTAATAAGTAGGAGACTTGACATGAATAAAGAAGTATTAATTTCAACTGTCCAAATCCAATCCGATTTCTATCCATATAAGGAACTTTTGAGCCCATTAGTGTTTTCAGCTCAAACTTGGAATGTGAATCCAAATCTTTTAAAAGTGGTCTACTTGGTTCCCATTTCCATATCCAATTGGGCTGGCTATGTGACTTGTATTGAATTAAACCCTCCTTCAAATTGAGTTGGATATAAGGAAAAAGATCCGGCAGGTAAAATAACCAAACTCGTCATCTAAAACATTGTCTGGATTCTAGTTGAGAATAAGATTTTGATCTTAAGACAATAAATTGGTTCATTATAAATCTCAAAGTCGTTTAATAATGTTTTATCTTCACCGTGGCTTGTTTCAGGAGATTTCGAACGGCCCGTACAGTTAAACTAAAGTAAATGACTCTAAATTTTAACAAAAAGAATATCACGCATGTAAATATATAATGAGTAATGACACATCAATCTAAAATTCACAACGAAATTAATACAAATCATAATATGAAAATGTGTGGTGAATTTGTCTATACTAAACAAGGTTGTACGGCAAACATTATCCGGAATCGTAACAAGTTTCTAGAATTACTAACTCAACCATATGTAATTCTAGAAAGCTAATATTCCAACGTAACTAAGTTCATCATAAAGTGTGTTGGTGTTCTTTTATCAAAGACAAGACCCTCCAACTCTTATGAAATAATGCATATGTTGGAACGTGCCCCAAACGAGTTGATAAGACTTGAAGTGATGTCGCAGTAACATCTTCGGCTTCACGGGTTCAATTCTCGTGTGAAGCATATAATTTTGTGCGGGTATGTGTATATCCTTAGATTTAAAACCTATATGGATCAAGGGAGCTCTGACTTATATATGGGATTAACACATTAATAGGCTAATCTTTTAAATGCATATGTTGGAACGTTTCATCCTATTTTAAGGAGGAGGATTGGCCCCGGGATACATTATGGCGAATATTTATAAATACGTGATATTCAACCTTTTCCTATGTCCATAAAGGGAGAAAAATATTGGATATTTTAGATGTTGAGAAGGATAATGATTTATTCAGCACCGTTGTTTGTCACATAACCATATCTTTTTTAAGTTTCAAACAAGAATATTCTCACTGTTTATAATATTTGTCCAGTGTAATATGTGAAGGTTACCCGATAAAAGAAGGTTCTAAGCAGGACAACCCAACTCACCTCAATCTGCTTCCCCATGGTGACAACAATGGCATCGGGGCTGCTCTCGAACAACAATTTTCGACCATCTGTTTGCACACAGAACTCACCAGAATCCAGCAAAACATGAAGGCTGAAAGCATATGGCCCTGATTCTCGATCCGTTTCGTCTACCACGGACGACGAAATTCGATCGATGATGTTAGCTCGATGGTACCTGTAAACCCTCAACGTGGATTCATTGAAACAAGTCCGTGTTGTTGTTTGCTCTCCATCGATTTCATCCATGACCAAAGCCAATTCACCCGCAACTTCTTCCAGCTTTGCAGCCACATTCTCCATGGTTTTCCAGAGGTTCTCGAAACAGTCATCTCCAATCACAGTGTTAGCCTTCTCCATCATCTCTTGGTCATCGCCACGCCACACAAGCTTCTCGTGATACCCGTAGCTGGTTAAACACTCGACAGTTAATCCGAAAATCCGATCACTATTAGCGAGAGCCAACCTCAGCTCCTCCGTCGGAATCCCATGATCACTGATCCCGAACACTCCGTGCCCCGTAGCCAGTCGTAGAAGACGTCTCACAGCATCCTTCTCTCTGAACAGAAGCGAGCCATAACTGATTTCCTCCGGTTTATGCCGACGCCGTATGTGTTGAGGAAGCATTAAGTCGGGGACCGTCGATGACTTGTCGATGTATTCGGATAAAACTGGACTCACGGCGGAGCGAGAGCCTTTACCCGTGGGTATCGGGGACGGCGGCCGCCAACGTCTTTCGGCAGCCATCTTTAACTCTATATTGCCGATGAACAAATGAAAGGTCGTACGTATAGCTTGGTTTGATTCAGTATAATGGACGTGTTGAATACAATATTAAACTCTGTAATCACATCTTTATTACTAAAATTTACGTGCATTGCACCACACCATGTTATCATTTCAAATACTTTCCCATTAGATAATATTTGTTTCTCATTGTATAAATTCAGTTTGGTACTAGAACAAGACGAGATGGATATGATATAATAATTATTAAAATTTTGAATCGGATGTTTATTAGTAGTTAAGAAATTAAAATATGTTTGATTTTGATTGACTAAATTTTAGAAAAAATTGAATGACATATCTATCTTTTTAAATAATTAATTAGTATAATATAATGAGATATATAGGGGTAACATTGTGATTGATATGTGATAAATATATTGATCTTATTGAATTGTGTTAAATTATTACTAATTTAATTACTTTGTGATGAATAATAGTGACTGATGGGCCAACCTACCTGTTAAAGATGTACTTATTGACTCTGAGCTCGTTACTTAAATGGGCCAACTTGAGGGTTTACACGAACGGGGATATCAGTCTCTAACGGGCCGGTTTCAAATAATATGGACATTGTGAAATATATATATATATATATATCGTAAATAATATATATATGTTTGTGTATTACGCAAATTGTTGGCCGTGTCAGGTGCTCAAGTACCAATTTGTGTAAAAAGGGCAAAAAATCTAATTTCTGATAATTCAAACGAAAGCGAGAACTAAATTTGATCATTAGTTCTAATCTCCGAAACTAATATGACGCTAACCAGAAGAAATAAACTGAAATTTACACGAATAAATCTCTGACATAATTTGTGTTTTCAACAAAGATGTAGAAAATTTACAATAAACTAGAACTAATAAACTAAAGCTTGAAAACTGAATATGGAGAATTCTAATTGACAATTAAGAAATTTGATTGAAGCTTTTGCGCAGAGAATTTGTGCAGATTTGCTGAATGATCATGGATCCTTTTCTTGTCTGTCGATCATTTCCTTTATCTCGTCGTGGGGGAGTTTCTCCAACTCCACGTTCACAAGACTTGCGCCATAATCTCACGATCTGTTCCACATTTGAATGTCGCTCAACCGGTTTGACGCCTATTTTTATCTCAATTTGGGCCGGGTTTTCTGCCATGAGCTTGTGCTTTCATATTTTGGATCATTTTTATACTTTTGGTGCAACAATATAGTATTTGATAGATTAGAAGTTGAGATGCAATAATAATATATAGTAGTAAATATTATATATTTACGGTCATTTTCGTTTTATTTTTATTTTTTTCTCTTTTACATTGTTTACTTTTCTTATGTCTATTTTTTCTGCAATATTGAATGTCGTGTTTTGTTTGTTAATTCCTTCCAAACATAACACAATTTTTTATTTTTTTATCCTTATAAAGTATATACATAGTTAGTGCTAAATTTAAAAGTTCGCATAAAAACCTCTTAAAAAATCTAATGAAGTCAATAAAATTCTTTTTACAACCCCGTGAGATTCCATCAAAATCTATAAAAATTAATCAACTCTACAAAAGTCTAAATACAACGCATAGAACAGTTTAGAGGGAATACAGGGCATATAACAGCTTAGAGCGAAGACAGCACAGAGAACAACTCAGACCGCACGAACATCTTTCGGCTTATAGCATATAAGCTTTCAGACCAGAGCCTGAAGAGTTCATTTATCAGGTCAGTATTTATTTATATGATCAATTTATAAATCAACTCAGATGAACGCTTTTCCAAATCAGCTTAATATTGAGTATCAGATCAGACTGAAAAATGTTCAGCTCAGTAAAGAACAGCTCAGATACCTTTTGGATCAGATCGCATGAACAACTTATAAATTTCACGTATCAGCTCGGAGCACACAAACTTTCAGATTGCACATATAGCGAACAACTCAAAGCGTACAGTACTCAGATTAGACGTGAATCTATCAGATAGATTACAACGAATCAAGCGCTAAATCACTTGTTTTGATTATTTATTATTAGACTTTTGTAGAGTTGATATATTTTTATAATCTTTTATACTAGATATTAATCAATAGTTATTTGTTTTGATTATTTATTATTTAGTATTTATTAAAAAACATAGTGTTGAATTTATTGAAAAATTAAGTTTTGTGCATCAAATAGTACTTTATTAATAATTTTTATTGAGTTGCAATATGTTGTATTTTAATTTTTTGGATTCTTTTATGTATTATGTTAATAAAAGATTATTTCGAGTGGAAAAATGTTATATATTTATAAGTTCAAAAAATCATTATAAAAAGTTAAAATTATAAAACATATATATTATATTAACAAATAAATCCATAAAAACTATCTACAAATCCATAAAAATACCCCTAAAAATCAATAAAAGTTTAATGGAGTCCATTAAATTCTTTTTATAACTCCATGAGATTTCTTGAAAGTTTACAAATTCCTATCATTTCCACAAAATTCTATCATTTAAAAAGTCAATAAAGTTATTAAATCTTTAGATTAATACACCCCATTAAGTCTGCTTAAATAGTGAAATAAACAACATAGATTAGATAAGATCCAACTATGTTTTTTTTATAGTACTTGTATTTTACGTTGAAGATATTCTTAGTGAGTGTAACATAAATATAATCGAGTCCAGTCGAACTGAACTCTTCAATGTTTAACTTTGGTTTGTTTATAATCGAGACGAACTCGAGATTTATTTAACGAATATATTTAAGATCTCGAACTTATTCGAGTTTTCATAGGTGAAGAAAAATAAGTAATTCTTTTTATTTATAATTTTCTTCTAATAAATATTTATTTTTCTATAGTTGTTATATTAAAAGAAATATATAAATCAATATTAAAAATTATTCTTATCTAAAAATTGCTTACGAGCCTACTATGGAACCTGTTCACGAGTCTACAACCCAGACCTGTTCACGAGCTAGAGCTGAATATAGGACGAGTCTCGCTAAACGAGCCTGATATCCCATATATCACCTCGGGACCTGAGGACCCTCAATCGTGAGAACATCTCTTGCCCCGAGGTGACCATCACCTCTTGCAGGAACACCTCTTGACACGAGATGACCATCAAGCTCTTGACCCGTGGTGACCATCACAAGCTCGAGGCAAGAGGACCGAAAACGTGTAACTCCCAACAATCACGTCTTGAATGGCATGCTGCGAGTACACATTGAATTAGTAAGACGATAATATCGTCTCGGAAATAGTCAATGTGTGCAATACAAGGCGCAAGAAGAGTTCCAGCACGTCACACGCTGGGTATTACACGCCCGAAATGACCACCTAGCCCCTCTATAAATACTCAGGTATGCTTCACTCTACATCCGTCAGAAACACACAAGCTCTCCGGTTTATATTCACACTTGTTCTCTATTCCCGAGCACCCGACCTAACTTAAGTATCGGAGGAATTTCATCGGAAAAACTTCCGATGCCCTCTGATTAGCGTCTGTGGCTACAGGTCATTAGAAGAAGTAGTTGATCTTTGCTCAAATCTGCTCATCCCATGAGAACAGAGCTCTCAACGTCTCTCTGTACTTGTAGCCTGTCGTGCCTCATACAACTCAAGCAGTTCAGTGTTCGAGGACCGATCTCCCGACCTAATGGCAGCTCTCCGGCTAGGGAAAGTTCGGTATCATCAGAGCTCAAACGAGTTTTTATCAAATAAAGTTCCGAATAGTTCACGGACTGGTTCATTTAGACCCTTACACAATAGCCCTTACGCTTTAATTTTTCTCTATTAACAACCTAACATACTGTTTTTTTTTTTTTTGTGGAGCAATTAACTAATTAATGGGCCAGATATTACCCCTGGTTAGGGAACATGGAAGTAATCCTTCATTTATATCCTTTTCCTTTAATTTACCATTCTTAGAAAGCAGTCTTGTCTTTGCTTTGTCTACACTCAAAGTTACCTCTTCTCCGTTTAGATTCTATATATTTGAGATGGAATTCCGATGTTATTATCGTGGCCAACTAATCCGAATGTCGTCAAAGTGGGAAATAGTGCTATAAATTGATATTAAATCTTGCGAGAACATTAATATAGAGAAAGGGGACCAATTAAAAATTAGCAACTTTATTTAGTATAAATTATATGATTTGTTATTTTACACATTTTTATTTAAAAATGTATATGTCGTGGCTTAGGAATAACAATATACATTATTTTGGCATTTATGCATATTAAACTTGAAGCGTCGATTGTAAAGTACGTTGACTTCCACCTTCTCTCCTTTTATTCCCTACTTTTTTTTTTCTTTTTTCCTTTTGGATTAAATCTCTTCTTACTCTTCCCTTCCTCAATACATCTCTTTGGACATCGTGGGTACTCCATTATACTTCTAATATTCCAAGAGTTAACATCTCTCGGGGAGCTCTATAAATATAAATATATATATATATATTTGGGTACTTACTAATAGACATCTGTATGGGTCCCTGGTGATTTGACAGCATCAGAAAGTGTCATATCATCATGTGCTCATAATAAGTATCCACAGTAGATACCTCAGTATCAGCCTTTTATATATATATATATATATATATATATGCTTTTTTTAGGCAAATTCATAATTTATATAAGGATGGGTGTAATAAATCTAAATAATCCGAAATTCAAAGCCTTGTCCAGTGTGAGAACTGCATTCCAATTAATTCGGCTAATATGACAATAGGAATTTTGAAATTAGTTCAGTAGTATTTTATTTCATTTCCTCCCATTCTATTTAGACTGTTCGCAGGTCGCTGTTACTATTTATCCAAAAGGGAAATGGCAACTTCCCCTTTGACATTATATCAGTAGTGTGGTTTTGGTTGCCTTTATATTTTACTAAAAAAACAATATTAATTAATGTGTACTGAATTCAAGACACCGAACACTTATAATCACACCAAATTAATACTAGGGTACGATTGAGGGATGAATAGACGATAAATAATAACAGTATGATCTAATTTTTTAAATCGTATAACAATATAATAGGAGCTATTATTGTCCTAACAATCTACCTTCTAATAATGGTACTCTTTATAATCAATAAGAATCGAAACTATGACCCTGATTTTGACAACAATTAACAATTATAGGATCAAGAGCTTGTCGTTTTATATTAAATCTTTTAAACCGTATACAAACTCAAGATTTAGATCAAAGTACCTAACCCAACTTTTTAGTTTAATAAAAGAAATCAATTGAAATGGATTTATTACCTCCACTCTATTTATTGAAATTTGAAATGAAGATTCTGATAGTCAACAAAGAAAGCACCACCTTTGAAAAAACGAGGAGAAGTAAATCACGGAATGAGGCGAATTTATTATTTTTGAAAAATTGGAAGCACCATTTCATATCTATTTATGCAATTTATTATGTTTCGATTAAAAGAATTTAATAGGTGATAAAGAAGTTCTTAAGCTTTCAAGACTATAATTGAAAATCGAGAACTTTTGGCTCAAATTACCCAACTCATATTACAAAATTGGAAAATTGAAATACATCCTCTCTTATTATTCGACTGAACACAACCTAATTTATCTCGAAAATACACACGTTTCTTTGTAATAAAATAATCACCATACGTTTTAATATGGCATATTATCAGATAATGGTATAATTTAGTGGATCATTATGCAAGTGGAACTGAAGATTGGGCTATACACGACTATAATTTTTTTATGCAGTTTAATCTTCTGCACTAATCGGGAATTTTAAATTGCATTTATATTCAATATCAAATTATTAATAATATATGATACTTGTAAGTATAAAATATATTTGTACTCTGCGAATGAATTCCGAAGCAGCAAACTCACTCCAGAAAACGCCACCAAGCCGACACCATTTTTCAAAGCGTTTGCTTCAGAATTTAAATTAAAAACCCCACTCTTACATGCAATTTGCAAGCTATTTTCTAATTCCGTCACCACATCAACACTCGAATATTTTAATCAATGAAGCTCATTCTTTTTTTGTTGGTTTTTATTTTTAATGCTAAATCATATCGTTTTCTAGCTTTGAATTTTTGAAAATTTGCGACTTCCATCGTTTCCTCTCATCTATGTTCGTATTTCTTGCAACACTCGGATATTTTAAATCAATCAAACTCATTCTTCTTTTTGTTGGGTTTTTATTTAATGCTAAATCATATCGTTTTCTAACTCTGAATTTTTGAAAAATTAGCGACTTCCATCGTTTACTTCATCTATATTCGTACTTTTCTTGCGTTTCTCTGTATGTACACAACAGTGATTGCAACTGTAAGTCTTTTTTTGGCCTTTGCTTCACTTTAGGGATTCCTTCCCCTTTGATATCTGGGTCTTAATCATATTCACTTAAAGTAAAGCTTCACCTCCAAGTTCAATTCTTTTTTGTTTTGTCATATTTTGTTCGAAGTTAACTTTTTCCAGAATTGATAAGGTTCTCTGGGTCGATCGTATCTATCCTTTTGGGCCATCGGAGGCTTGATTTCAGCAATCAATACGAAAGTATTTCCTTTTATAAAAGAAGTTGTATAGAAGAGTCAACTTTTGATTAAGTTGTTATTGTAGCAGTAGTATTTTTTATGATTATTTTTATATACTTCTTGAATTGTATTTTTTATAGTATTTATCACTGTGAAGACACAGTGATTGGATTTTCTTGAATTGAGGTTTCCAGGTAGGATTAATATTCCCGTAAAATAATTGTAGCTCTCGAGTTCATGATGAATCACTCGGGGTCGGGGATAGGTTGACGGGTGCTAACATGAACTGCGGTGTAAAGAACGGCGGAGACCGAGAGGAGGAGGAGGAGGGAGAGAAATCTGGCTCAGTTGAAAGATTTTCATCACAGAATGGATCAACAGGGGCCCCTATGGATTTATCGATTGACGAAAGAGTGCTAATTGATGCCAAGTCCCTGTTTATTGGGTCAAAAATTGGCGAGGGGGCCCATGGAAAAGTTTATAAAGGAAGGTAGGTCTGTGCATGTGTTGATGGTTCATAACATCGTTCACAGTATTTTGAATCTTTCTGTTAGTTTCTGGCCCGTTGAGAAAATGATGTGAACGTAACATATGATTGTGTCCATCTGTGGTGATGATGTTATAGTTTGTTCTGAAGGAACACAGCCTTTTTGATATCTATGACACGCGTTTCACAGATTCATACAATCAATCTGGCATTTTGTGTATGCTATTAGATTTGGTAGTGATGATGCTGTATCCTTCCTTTTGGGGATCAGATGACGTATAATGATTGGCTGTGATGCAAAAGAGCAGAAAAAAAGAAAAAGAATATATGAGGAAATAGATATTAATTAGCATGCATTTTATTTTGCGGACGCATTCATCTTATTGGCCACATGTCAATGCGTCAGGATTCAGGTGTGATTGAATCTCTTCAGTTTCCGAAAGGAATCTGATTGTATTTGTGGCTTAACAAGACTAAATAGGTTAAGTTTTGTAGTAGGACAAAGTTTAGTCCATTTTCTATTCCCAGTTCACGTTGAATGGGAAATTTCATTAGCTGCTGAGGTTGGCTGCAGCATGCTTTCTTGTGCTATGTTTTCCTCAGTTGTTTGTTCGATTACAAACACAATGTTGATTAAGTGGGTAAAGTGCAATTCCGTCACAGGTATCGTGACCGAATGGTTGCCATTAAAGTTCTCAATTGTGGCGATACTTTGCAAGAGAGAGCTGTCCTGGAGAATCGTTTCGTTCGGGAAGTCACAATGATGTCTAAAGTAAAACATGAGAATCTTGTTAAGGTGAGAGTAAACGGTAAAGGAATGCCTTTTGTTCTATCGTGGCACTATATTCTTCATTTTTATTGGAAGTAATTTGTTTCCCTTGACACTGATACTTCTGTTTAAATCAGATTTCATGTAGTTTTATTTGCACTGAGCTACTTAGTAAAACAAACCTTTTGCTTTTCCATCTTTTAATAATGAGTTTGTTCTTGCAGTTTATTGGAGCTTGTAAAGATCCTATTATGGTGATAGTAACAGAGTTGTTACCTGGAATGTCTCTTCGCAAGTATCTAAGCAGCATACGTCCGAACCAGTTGGACCTGCATGTTGCATTAAGTTTTGCTCTTGATATTGCTCAAGCCATGGATTGTTTACATGCGAATGGCATTATTCATAGAGATTTAAAACCTGGTATCTTGTGGCTTGCTGATTATCATTAGCGAAGTGTTTGGGAATTTTATTTAGGATCTTCAAAATTTGATTCTTTGTCAAAACACTGTGACTATCACTGCACCTTTAATTGTCATTGCGCTCATTCCTCTTTCCATTGGCACAGACAATTTGTTGCTTACGGAGAATCAGAAATCTGTGAAGCTTGCTGATTTTGGTCTTGCAAGAGAAGAGTCTCTTACTGAAATGATGACTGCGGAAACTGGGACATACCGTTGGATGGCACCTGAGGTATGCAATTTTTATCTTACCTATCATGATGAAATTTTATAACGCATTCATATTCCTTTCGCGAATTCTTCCTCAATCTCTGTTTATTTTTCTTTATTTTTTTAAGTCTTTACGATATTAAGTCCAAGGTGTTTTAAACTGACGGAAACAGAACTTTCCAAAATAGAACATATCCAGTCGTAAAATTTACGCAGTTCTTATATTTTCAAATCTTCATAAGTTGAGCCAAAACCTGCTTATAAGATCAGCCCACTGATTACACTTACTGAACTCTGCAGTTGTACAGTACTGTGACGCTTCGACAAGGGGAGAAGAAGCACTACAATAACAAAGTCGATGTTTACAGTTTTGGCATTGTTCTTTGGGAATTGCTGACAAATCGCATGCCATTTGAGGGGATGTCAAATTTGCAGGCCGCATATGCAGCTGCTTTTAAGGTGCAGAAATAAGCTAATCTTTCAAAGTTATGAAACAATATAATTTTTTGTAATTGTTTCCTGACCACATTCCATTATTTTCATGGTGGTATTTTGGTTGAGTGCAACTAATAGTGAGGCCTGTAAGACTTACCAGTCAATAAAAAAATTTGGCTGATAGGGCTGTCATGATTCACGATATACACGGACACTTCTATTACATAGTACCATATATAAGTCGTAGTCTTATCTAGACAGTTCAAATTATAACACGCTGACCAGACTTCTAAGAAAGACAATGATGGTGATTAATGGTGTCATTTCCTCGTCTCATATACTCGATTATATTGAACGTTGATGAGAAAAAGACTAAAAAAGTACTAACAGGTCAGCATTTGGTTCTCATTTGAAAATGCAGCAAGCTCGGCCTACTCTTGCAGAGGACACTCCACCTGATCTTGCCTTCATAATCCACTCATGCTGGGTTGAGGACCCGAATGTGCGACCCAGCTTCAGCCAGATTATTCGGATGATCAATGAATTTCTCTTTACCCTTGAACCATCTTCTCCATCTTTGCCAGAATCGGACTCCTCTGAGGCAGAATTTGCAAGCAACGGAACCATTATCGATTTTTCTCCCCCAGCAAAAGGGAAATTTGCTTTTATTCGCCAGCTTTTTGCCATGAAAAAGGCCAGAAATTCGCAGTAGCAGGTTAAATATTATTTGAAACTGATGAAGATTAGTGAAAAGAGTATGCAAAGTGATAATAATGTAGAAGGATACCCTCGATTTACTTAATCCAGGGTTTAGAGCCTGTGTATCATATGGATGTTCGTGTAAACTCATACAAAATGGATTTCTACATTCTGTGAATGTAGTATTTTTTGTTTCTACGATTTTCTCGAAATTGTTGACATACAAGCTGATAAGTTCTGAATCACTATCAATGAATGACTCAAAGGAAAATCCCAGGTTGTTGCGAACATGTTGGCAGTATTCTACACTTCAAACTGAGATTATGTGTGTACTGTTAGATTTGTGAATACCTAGAACACAATCTAGTAAAGCAATTGCACACTGGTCTACAGAAAAAATCATCCCACAAGTTCTTGAAACTTGCTCATGTTGTTATAATTTCTCTGGCTTAAACTTGACTGACTTCCGGAACTGCTTCCTAAGGAAATGGAACCAAGGAGCATGCCAGTTGCCACCAAGTTCCTCCTCAATGCTTTCGTGGTCTTTAATATCGCCGTAGTGAGTAGAACAACCTTAGTCAAACATTTTTGAAAATCTTAACTCTATCTATTTGAAAATATTCAAGTGTATTTCAAATACAAGTGTTGTTTTACGAAGTTGAAGTTTAAAGGTCCTTCCACGAAGTTTGCTTTTAATGTCTTCTTCGTGCCGTGTATTTCAGAACATGATGAAGCCTGATTTCCAAACTTAA
Organism: Dorcoceras hygrometricum; assembly: GCA_001598015.1. NCBI lineage: Eukaryota > Viridiplantae > Streptophyta > Magnoliopsida > Lamiales > Gesneriaceae > Dorcoceras > Dorcoceras hygrometricum. Next base: position 59,688 of record KQ999853.1, on the reverse strand, counting down.
AAACACAATGGGGCTAGATTTTTAAATGTCCATTCAAATTCTCCTCATCTCTCGCCTTCCTTCCTTTTATTAATTTGTGGACTCAAAATGAAATTTTAATATGAGGAAACAATTATTCCAACTTTACGTTTAGTTTCTGACTGTATATCAATATAGCAAAAGACAATCAAATCAAACTGTATTAAATTCGTTATAAAGCTGTTTTCAAGGGGTAAAAAACAGAAGAAGGAAACTTTGTTTACTCAATATATAATGTGATTCAATATAGTGATGAATGAACGATGAGAGGCATGGCTTTTTTTTTTAAATGTTTTATTTTTATATACAAAGTAAATGCCCACAAAATCGGTAACTTGCACTCAGTCTCATCATCGAGTCAAAGTCAACTCGTTTTTCCTCACCCTTCCGTTGGATTAGAGTTTTTAGAATCCAATTCGACGGCCAGATTACAAGGGCTTTGTCTGATGAAATAGGTGAAGGAAAAGAGTGCAGTCAACGCACGGTGGTCAGACAAAACGTACACACAATGTATGTTAATCTGTTAGATACATCAAGATCAGGGGTGACCCAAGAAGAACCTGAAAAATCTGGAATAAGGAGTTTCAAGATCTGTGAGAAAATTTACCTCAAACTCAAAAATTTTTCCCTTTTCTGGGCGTGAATCTTTCTTGGTTTTTGTCAGTAGTCGCCATCGAAAGACTTGTTTTTGTTCTTCTTTTTTGATATTGTTAATTTCTGAGAGGGAAAAATTTGTCCTTCGAAGTTAGATCGATCTTTATGATTATCCGATCTGGTGAGAGTTAAAGATTTGGTTCGTGGTTGAATCTACGCTTGATGCTGTATGCTCGTGCAATAAAATTTGCTGAGCCCGCGCGTTGAGATTGAGTTAAACTGGGTCTTTTATCCTGATTACAAAGACTGAATCTTGATTGCTGGAAGTGGTTTTTTTGCTATTGAATCGAAGTGGGATATCTTGGACTTGTAGTGGACTATTGACGTCCTGAGAGTTTCAGGGATTTGCTTATTTTTGTTGGTGGGTGGGGGAAGGCGTGGGGAGGCTGGAGTGATGATATGGGGGACAATGCAGCAGCTTTGCACACAGCTGTAAATTCGGTGCAGGCATTGGGAAGGGGGTTTGACGTGAACTATGACACGAGGTTGCTTTATTGTAAAGGTGTTGCAGGGTCAAAAATTGTGGAAATTGATGTAGAGCACACGAGAAATCTTTACTTAACCGAAGACTTGGTTGTTCATAATGTTTCAAGGGATATCAAGAATTCGCAGGAGCCAGGTGGCCGTGATGGCTTTGGTGTTTGCAGTTATAGTGAGGTAAACAGTTGATTAAATGTAATATTTGAGTGTCCTATTTCAAGTTACTCTTCTCGGATTCTGCCAATTCTTTTCAATTCGGATGGAAATAGGGACTAATACGCTGATCGCAGGATGATGCCTTTTAGTTCGACACAATAAGATTCATGTAAGGATAAGAAAAAGCACAGGTGTAGCCAAGGCGCGTAAACACTTAGCTAGTTTTAGATTTTTGATGAATTTAAGTTTATTGGCGTTATCTAACTCACCCCTGTCCCTCTTATTCCTGGTATAAGCTTGACTAAGTGAATCCGTTGCTTCCTTTAAGCCATCACATGTCTTTGGATTAAATCATGCTGCTAGGATTTTAATTGGTAAAACCACGAATTTAGAGAAGATAAAGAGTACATGAAATGCCTAACAGTTCTGAAAATTGTTAGACTAATTGTGTATCCTTGATTTGAAGGAAAGGAAAGAAGCCAGAAAAGTTTAGACGCTAAACTTGAATTTCTAATTGACACTTGGGTAGGAATATAATATTCTTCATTGGTTCTAATTAGGAGTGAACAACAGGCTTTCTCAAGAGTTTCGAATTGTATTGATTGTTGACATCTGTGTATTGAATGCATAATAGTAACAAATTAAAGCTTGTATTAGGAATTGTAGAGATGCAAGCACGCTAAAATGTTATATTGTTTTTCCATATAAGAAACACCTGATACACCTTAGATAGGTACATAGAGGAGTAAGCCACCTTTGTCTTTGGTGTAAATTGCTCTGCAGATGACCAATGACTGAAAGAATACTGATAGAATAAATTTGGAAATGAATTGGAGATATGTCTGATATTGCAATAGACCGAATTATGTTTCTCGCAAGTAACAATCCTGGTGATGGAAAATTAGTTTGAGAATCGTGAAATCACTTTAATTCTAGTACGAGTTCTCATGCCATTAATTTATGAGAGTTTTATCTACAGACTAGATTAATCACATTCCAAATGTACCTTGGAAAAACTTATGCTTTTATGTAAGATAATATGCCGTCAGATAGGTTGGGTTTGTTGCTAATCTTGCTGCATCTACAGCTATTGCTAAGGAAACATTGTCTCTCATGGTCATCTGAAGGATACTGTGATGATTGGTATCCCTAGGATATAGACCAATATTATGATTGATATTGACTAGCTTTTGCCACAAATGTTTTCTACAGCTATTGTACCTCTTCATCTGATTAATACAGTGTGATTGGTTTTGGCTAGGATATAGACCAATAGATCCTATAGTAATGTTTGATAGTGAATGTGTAATTATTATCAAGTTTTGACGCAACCTATTCCAACCCAATACGAGTTAATTCTAATGTCCGAATGTAATTTCTTACCAAGTGAAACATGAATGCAGATGGTAGAATACTTTAACAAAATGGCTTCTCTCTCTGGATATACCCCACTTGGTAGCTTCAATGCTGCATTCAGCTTTTCTGGTTCTAAGCATGTGGATGCTGCTTCCACGAAATACCTTTGCATGGATGGATATTTTATTCCACTGGCTAAGATTCAGCTTGCTAAATCACCCCTGGTTTTGAATGAAAATGTTAAAAGGGCTGTCCCAACATCATGGGACCCACCTGCTTTAGCAAGGTATAGACTGGTAGAAAAATTTTCAAAATTTTGTACGCACATATTTTTACAAGGTAAACGGCACTCAATTGCTCTATTGTTGTAACTTCGGACAGCTTCATCGAAAATTTTGGCACACATGTTATTACGTCTGTAACTGTTGGCGGTAAAGATGTGATCTATGTCAAACAACACCCATCATCACCTCTGTCTATGATGGAAATCAAGAATTATGTTCAAGATATTGGAAACCAAAGGTTTTCAAGCACAGAAGGCGTTGCAAGTTCAGGTCTATTAAATTTCAAGGATAAGGCTAGTTCCACTGTATTTCTTGTTTTATATTTCTTGATCATTGGTACATCATGTAATCTTTCTTATAACTCTTCCACTTCATTTCTCTAAAATTTAACCTTTTTCGATAATTCAGGGCACCGATCCTTCTCTCTTCAATAGCCAAGGGATCTACCCCCAGCCAGCTAGTGCACCTTATCTCTCTGGCATTGGTAAAGAAGTATGTGAATCTTCCAATCGCTGACATGAAACTGAGAGATAATTGCCCATTGTGCTTTTGCACTTTCTCTCCCTCTTGTGTAGCTCACCTACTAGTGATCCAAGAAATGAATCACTGAGAAAATTTAGAAACTCTCCTTAATAATGTGCTCATGCTGTTTAACTGGGACTGCGGATATGTTGATCTTAAACTGAAACGTAGCTTCATACTGTAAAATGAAGACATCGTTGGAACAATTTCACTGAAATGAATACAATCAAGAATTACAAATTTTCTCATTCTTTGAAAAATGGTTTTTAGCATCCCTTGGTTCAGATTATTATTTGCTGGAAAACTACTTTGAGTTTCTAGTTAGGTTGACTTTTATGGTTGCAAAATGTTCTAGAAATTGCTTTTCCAACTAAAACACCTCTTTTGATACCGACACCCAGTATGTCACAAATCTTTCTGATCATTTATATTGTGGCTGACCCATACTTGAAGAGGAAAATTTGCCAAAAAAAATGTATTAAATCACTAATTTTGATATCGATCGTTACTCAAAGCTGCTACACATTGATTTGGTATCTGTGGTAGATGAATGTACCTGAGGATTCTTTTTAGCTTTGAACATTACTTTCGAAGAGATTATGTGCTTAATATGTTGGGTTCATAAGCAATCACTATGTTCAAAATTCTTCATCATTATCAATTAAATAGAGTCGTCGTTTTGGGGAATAATATTTGGATGATGATGATGCAATTTGTGTGCCTTAATTGACAGATTGATTCTTGAGTAAGTGTGCAAGTTGCAATCTTTTTTCCTCCTCCCCTTAAAGCAAAATTCGCTTCTGGTAATTGGAATTGTTGTTGGTGTAATATGTTACCAAGTACCAAAATTTGGTATTAGCATAAATGGTGTCAATAACTTTATTTTACTATAGCTAGTGGGATGCTTGCCAAATTGAAGCGTTTGCTTGACCTGTAATCACACCTAATAAAATTTTGTATCTCATATAGGATGTTACTGTCATATTCAGACGAAGGGGAGGGGATGATCTGGAGCAAAGCCACACCCAATGGGCAAGAACAGTCCAATCGTCTCCAGATGTCATTGAAATGTCATTCTTTCCGATAACAGAACTTCTTGATGGAGTTATAGGAGACGAGCATTTGTCTCGTGCCATCTCTCTCTACCTCGAGTGTATGTAATTTCTTCTGTCTGGACTATATCCTGCAAATAAGAGTTTACAGTGATCAACAATGTTGTTTGGAATGCTTTGCCTGAAAGGTCCCTATTAATATCTTTTGCAGACAAGCCTCAGATTGAAGAGCTAAGATATTTTCTGGAGTTTCAGGTCCCTCGAGTATGGGCCCCAGTACAGAGTATCTTTCCTGGGCAACCAAGAAAGGAACCTGTGTGCCCATCCTTACAATTTAGCATGATGGGCCAAAAGTTATATGTCAGCCAAGAGCAAGTATGTGTGGGTTCATTGTATTGTAAACATGTATATCCTACATCATCTAATGATTCATTTATTTGTTCTTTGGAAACTGCTAATCGAAACTGGAGCTGGAAATAGAATATCCTATATCAACCGTCCAGTCATGAAATTGTTTGATGGATGCTAACTAAGCTGCATATTCTAAGGTTTCGATTTTTTCAAAATCAAAATAAAATGTGAGGTGTTAAAAGCTGTATAAGCGAGGTTGAAGAATTACTGCATCTTTTTCATGGCATTCATTGCATGCAAGTTAGTTTATAGGCCAATCATTAAGAGTTGATTGTAAAGTATGGAGCTTTCCTTTGTGTGTTGGTATATGACATACGGATGTCTCCATATGAATTACAGGTATCAGTCGGCCGGAAACCTGTAACTGGAATGCGATTATGTCTTGAAGGATCAAAACAAAACCGGCTTAGTATCCATCTTCAACACCTTGTATCTCTTCCGAAGATCCTCCTGCCATACTGGGACTCACACATAGCAATAGGTGCTCCAAAATGGCAGGGGCCTGAGGAACAAGACAGCAGATGGTTTGAGCCGGTAAAGTGGAAAAAATTCTCTCATGTGAGCACCGCACCAATTGAGAACCCAGAAACCTTAATCAGTGATCTCACCGGTGTGTACATTGTCACCGGGGCTCAACTAGGTGTGTGGGATTTTGGGTCAAGAAATGTGTTGCATATGAAGCTTTTGTTTTCGAGGCTTCCTGGATGCACTGTAAGGAGATCTTTGTGGGATCATGCTCCAAACGGTAAGTCGAAAAAACCTAGTAGTATGGAAAATCAGGATGAGTCAGGTTCAAGCTCGGGGGAAAACTATGTTGGGAACAAGTTGGCAAAGTTCATAGACATGTCCGAAATGAGAAAGGGGCCCGAAGATAGCCCGGGTCACTGGTTGGTGACAGGTGGTAAGCTTGGTGTAGAGAAAGGCAGAATTGTAGTGAGAGTGAAGTACTCGTTACTTAATTACTGATTGAGCTGGCCTGTGTGGCAAATATAGTGTACATTGATCCTTGTTTATTGTGTTTGTACGAGTGCGTGTTGGTTATTTGGGACTGGTTGCTAATGAGCACAATCTTCTTAACTGGTGATAGCTTGATGTTTTTGGTGTATAATCGAAAGTGGCATGCGGATCTATTATTCAGATGGGATTTGTACTACAATATCCGAATTTGGATATGCATCAAAAAATATCAGGTTTAAGAAGATTACCCTTATCAAGTTGAGGATAATAAACATTTATGGAACCTCAAAAGTTTGTCCCAAGTGCCAGCCCTTGGCGGTGAAGGTGCCACGCCACTGGCGGCAGTCACCGGAAAATAGGAAGGCGTTGCAAGCATCGATATTGAAATTCAATTTATGTTAATGTTTCAGTTTTAATGCTTGTAAGTACAACGTTAGCTAGTGAGTACCAAAATGAAGCTCAGAGTAATGTTATAGTTAATGAAGTAGCTAAAACATGCAATGGCCTAACTGTAATCTAACCCAATCAGTTTGAATATCGATGTCTTATTTTTAGGTCACACACATACATCTAAAGATGTTAGGTGGCATGTCGTTAGCCGACCAAAAATAGCCTGCCTTATACCATAAAATTTTTTGACCCATTTCCATTACATAGCCAGACTAGGTTGCAGAATTGCTCATATCCTACTCTAAAAAGAAATACAAAATGTGCTCGTCACAATTTGTTTACAGAGACAAAATTACCGTCAGTCAAATGAAATGCCTCCCCCACAAATATACAATCGTCATAACTTATTGGGTCAATTCTTGAAACCCGGCCCACTTGCCAATTACAATTATAAATTAGTCGACATTGAGCCCGATCGATGTCCATTTATAAAACTTTGGGTGTATGGAGTTTCACGGGCTCGAATTAAATCTATAACTAGATATAATTAGGGTTTCGTAGCTAGGTTTTCAACTCTGGTCCCTATCGCATTGCACGTGTTGGCTCAAGAAATGACCACGTGATCTGTTTGGCACTTAAAAAACCGGATCCGATGATGGTAAAAAATGTCACTGCCAAGTATATTGTTGACAGAAGCCACTATGCGAGAACATTAATTGTGAAGGGAACAATATATACAGTGGTGCCCCACTCTAATCTACCACGTACATGTTGATACGAAACAAGTGTCTCACGGAAGATGATAAGATATCATGTAAGCCCTGGATTACCTTTAATCAAGTGCCGCAAATCGTTGGGCTTTGTAGACACATACAGCAACCAATCTGGTATTAGAGCTAGGCATTTAATCCACCGCCAACCACCAACTGCTCAAGCATTTCCTCATAATTAATCAACTCCCATCCCCCATGCATTATTAACCCAAGACTAGCTAGGTGAATTTTTTTTTCTCTATATAAGCACACAATCGGACCATCTTCTTCTCACACACTAAATCTACATATATAGTACTCGTGAAAGATACTAAAATATACGATGAAGAGCGTCTGCGTGGTGTTGGTCGTGGTGTTGGCGCTGGTCGTGGCCTTGGCTCCCGGTGGGGAGGGAGCAATAGGGTGCGGCACCGTGATTCAAGACTTGAACCCATGCCTCCCTTACGTGACAGGCCAAGGTCCTCTGGGCGGCTGCTGCAGCGGCGTTAGATCCCTGTACGCCGCCGCCAGGACCACCGCAGACCGACAGGCCGTATGCGGCTGCCTCAAGAGTGTTGCACAGGCCTACTCTAGGTATATCTCCAAGGCTGCCTCACTACCTGGCCAGTGCGGAGTCAGTATTCCTTACAAGATCAGCCCTTCTACAAACTGCGCCTCGGTGAAGTGAAGCTTGAGTCGGAAGATGGCGGTTTAGTAGTTTCTTATTTCGAATGAATAAAAAGTTTATGTATCCCAAGTCAATGCACCCGTCCTCATGTATACCATGAACCTATCGGTCGGATGTTGACGTTTGTATCATTGCTCAACAGTTTTATGTTGAACTGCATTCCATGTAATCCAATCGTTATATAGATATATGAGAGGTAACGTATCATCTCCATCGTTTTATTGCATATATCCAGAAATCTACATTCACCGTCTTAATTATATTATCAGAATTGGATCCAAGAATGGTATTACTCCAAATATGAGGATATAGTTGAAGATAATTTGTTCGTATGTAATATCACAATTAATTATCTTTTCATCTCATTTTCACTTACTAATCCACTTCTTTTAGATTTCACTTATTTTAATTGTGAAAAGTAACATAAACCAAATGTTTTTAGTCGATAATACTTGTTAGTTTGATATTATAAATTTAGTTATGTGGGTTGTTTTGTTATCTATAATAGTTGGTCTTATGATATTAATCAATAAGTTGAGTGCTGAGTTTCTTGAGTTAAGTGAGCTAGAGACGTATTAGGATGATTCTTCATATAAGAAACTCCCTTATGTTAAGTTTCATACGTTCGATTACTGTTAAAGTGATGCTAGATGCTAACGGATAATATTATCTTTATTAGGAATATGGTAGGTGGAAGGGTCAATGATAACACCGATCTCTAAGTAAATACACTTACCCTCCTTGGACTCATGGCCAAACAGCATGACCCCACACACATCATAGGTATACTTTGCGTTGTCGTATTATAATAAAATAAAGTTGTACCTTGATTGACAGTTATAATTTTTGATCAAGTGGTAAACACATGATCGTAATATAATTAATTAAATTCAATTTTGTTGTATTTATGTTCCTATTATATTGTATTTTATATATTTAGTTATTTATAACTAAGTATTAATATCTAACCTTTTTAATATGTATTAACAATAAATTATCAAAATCTATCTTATATTAGTTATATATATTTGTTTTTAATATTAATTGATATGACACTACTAATTGTTATATTATATATTATATTTGATCTAATATAATTAATTCATATTAAAATTGATAAACATTATAAATAAAATATTAAAATTATTTTCATTCTAATACTATAATTTATCAAAAAAATCTATATATTATAAATAAATATCAATATCTATTGCGTATTTAATTAAAATATTAACTAATATGATTTCCACATTTAGTTTACCATGAAAAAATTTATTAATATCTAACAATTTTAATAGCATACTATATATACTTATTAGATTTTTTAAGCTATAAAAAATTAAGTTATGGTCAATGAATAGAATATTGAAATGTTAATTTGTAGTTTATATATTCTGAAAATTAACAATTGAAATACTTTGACCCTATTTCACCCGTTATAATATATAGATAGATTTATTAATTTCAAAGCTACTAAGCACAATTATTACTCAACAGAAACCCCTTCATTTTTTAAAAATAACAAATAGATTTTTCATCATCAATGGTTTCTTCTAAGTTACGTCCTTGATTATTGACTACTAAAACATTAGAGAATAATATTTTTTGAAAACAGTATTAGAATGAAATATGGTCCGATCATAATTACGAGTTGCCATGTAATGGCCAATTAAGAACACAGGCCATGAATTTTGAGCCGGCCCGGATCACAATTGCTTTTGGACCTGCGGTTTTGAAACTTCTGCTGAGCTCTACTCTGATGCAGATTGTAATATCAGATGTGATTCGACCCAAAAGTTTTTGGCCCAATTGCGAATTACATGATTATATCTTATTCATGCATTTTGGATCAACCCATTAACATGTGAGCCAACCTATCCAAGATTTGATTTTGGTCCCTTAACTTTTTAAATTTCACTCTTGGTATACTAACTTTTAAATTTCGGATGCTTCGATTCAATTGTTCACCGTTCACGTGCCAGACAACAATTTTTTATGTGATGCAAGTGTTTTATGACATCATGTTAATATTTCATGACGTCACGTCACATTTTATGATGCCACATAAGTAAATAGACTAAATAAACACTGGAAGTTAGTTTTCCGACAACCAAATTTTCGAAACTTGGTAGACAATACTTAGAATTGAACATGATAGTAGCAAAAAATCTATATATCTCTCATATATATAGGCTAGCTAGATTTTCTTTTTTGTTAGTCATTTCAATTATATAGTTCAATTTGTATATTTAGTATTATTTTTTTACTCTTTTATCAATTTATTCAAATTAAATTTGCTTATTTAAGTGTATGTGTTCATTCATGAAGGAGAAAAAATGGTTTTGATTTCCAAACACTTTCTTAGTATGTGTCAGAACATACACCATTATATGAATGAGATGTGGACGAGTCGATTAGTTATCTATCATCTCATTTAGTTCTTTATTGCAATCAATTAGGTGGCCATTGAAATTTCCAAAAAATTGTTAAACACAGCAATCAATCCGAAAATTGGAGCTAGGTAGGCTAATCCACCTCCAACGAGCAACTGCCCAATCATTTCCTCCTAATTAATTGACACCCAAGGCTAAAGAGCGAGTGGTAAAGTTCCCTCTATATAAGCACCATATCGGACCAACTTCTCCACACACAAAAAAATATTACTCTCTACTTTCAATAGCACGAAATGAAGGTAGTTATACCCCTTGTGTTGGTGCTGCTGGCCCTGGCTCCCCGTGGAGAGGCTCAGATTGGGTGCGGCAGGGTGGTTTCGTACCTGAATCCGTGCATCCCCTACGTCACCGGCAGCGGCCCTCTTGGCCAATGCTGCGGCGGCGTTAAAGGACTATACGGCGCCGCAAAGACCACTGCTGACCGGCAGAGCGTGTGCGGCTGCCTCAAAAATCTTGCACAGGCCTACTCTGCATACATCGGCAAGGCCGCCTCGCTCCCTCGCCAATGCGGCGTCAGTATTCCTTACGCGATCAGCCCTTCCACTGATTGCTCCAAGGTGAAGTGAGCTCGAATGCTCCATGGCCGTGTCGGTACTGCTGCGACCGCCACGTATTATAATGAATAAATTAGTTTTAACCGTGAGTTATATATCATCAATGATCTGTGTTGAAGTTCTACATTAATCAGTGAATTGAATCTTCAAGTTGGTGATTGACATGCCTGGCTACATTTCCTTAACTTGGTTATTCAACGTGATCAAACGTACACATTCCATGTAATAAAATCATCGTATCAAACAAACCATCGGAGAGGGTAATTAAGTAGTAGAAACTACACCATGATCTAGATACATAGATAGGGACCTGGCCGCCACAGCCACCTCATCCAGCCACCATGTGTACTTGCAATTAATCTGAAAAAATTGTATCAGGTTCCTCTAGAAAATACTACGTACATTTCAATGGAGACACGTTAAACTTCCGACACACGTCGACATCCATAATTTATAAACTTGTATCCTCTCTACAAATTAAGACAATATTTGGTACATGGGACAAGAACATTATTGGCAAACAATCCCATGTTTGTCTCGTTTATAAAGACTTTTTGCAAACCTATCGGTCCGTGACTACGAGCATTGTTTGTCTCTCTCCTTGGGACGACTTATGACTTTTAACTACAAGGAATAACATTTTACATTCTAAGTTTCATAAGGAAATATGTGTAAATCTAAAATGCTATGCTTAGTCATAACAAACTCATATAGAAGTATAAGATTATTTTAGTAAACTAACACTTATATCACATTTTAATCCTTCTGTGTAACAATGAACCAAACAAAAATCTTGTATATCTCAGATACTAAATATCCTACTGATATTTTAAAATTATCGCTCAAACTAATAATTCATTATCAATCTTATCATGCTCATCAAACGGAAACTTAAACGAGGATCCAGTCCAGGATTCTTACATTTATATCATGTTTTTTAACTATGTTAGTGATTTTAGAAATAATTAAAGTATGTTGGCTGGTTACACTTATAGTTTCTCCTTTTTTTAATAACGTTATTCATTAATAGTAATTTATGAATGTGCAAGTACGTAGTTATTTAAGTAGTTTACCTGATTCATAAATAGTTTAACCAATTATGGTTCTCACACAGTTATATTTAAATTAAAATGCTTTATTTGATTTGTATGTAGTTTATTTTAGATTGACTTTTTCTGAAATAGGAAGTTAGAAAAATGAATTTTACTTTCCGTGTATAAATCATTACTAGTTTTGGTGGTCGAAAATGACCCCTATGCAATGTATTTAAAGGATGGGTCATGGGTGGCGTGATCAACGGAACATCTGTTTGGCGGATAATGATGATAGGCCCTTAAGTGAATCCTGTGTAATCACGGGCTCGGGCTGTCCTATCTCAAAAAGGTTACGCACACGAAATAATTATATGATAAATAATTCCTGGGAGTGTACAGAGAAATAAACTCAATCATGACGATTCACGCACATAAGTCATGGTGGATTTATATGGTGCCCACCCCTACCCTCGTTTTTTGAAAGTGATATTATTATATATATAATTTTCTTTTTCGGTATATTATTAAATAAAATAATTATTGAACAAGTGCTTTGACGGCAAAAAACCCCCCTCTTTGTGCTAAACCTCTCAATTCCATTTTCAAGTTTGTTTTTAAATTTTCACTTTTTTTAGTCTTGGTTGGGCATTTATACAATTACTGAATTTTTGGCTTCACTGTTATTGAATTAAAATTATTTTTCCAAGATGGTACATTAAAATTTAGAATAAAGTGCAACATAAAAAAATTATATGAGAGTTTTTATTAATTAAAATTAAAAATTTGATTTAGCTTGTAGTTGTGGATCCCATGATCCCACGAAATTTTTGAACCCTTACAGCTATATAATAAATATTTTCTTTATATATATATATATATATAACAATGAATAAATAAAACATCTGAAGAAAGAACCAATAAAATTCTGAATCTTGGACTTTACATGAGCTAATACATTAATGCAAAATTAATTGATACACAAATTCATAACTTTCACTAGACGCATACAATATAAAATATCATCCTAATGAATTCAAGTAATATATATTTGTAAAGGATAATCATAACCATAATACATAGATTATACACCAATGTTTCAACAAAGTAAAAAGTTGCAAAACATTAAAAAATTCAAATAAATAAAAGCTCAGTCGAGTCTATGGTTATGACGTTAAACAGATGAAAGAAATTTGTTTATAATGCATCCATTATGATATCATGCATATCAAATTCTTCTCCTTCGTCCCCTTTCTCTTTCTCTTCATGGATATCCTCCACGTCATTTGATTCTCGACGTTGTTTAAATACTTGTACTGTTTTCATTACATTTAATTTTATATGAAATACATATGAAAGATGTTAAAAAATAAAAATCACAATAAAAGAATATATCAACTTAGTCAAATAATATCAAAACAAAATATAAAAATTACCAATAGCATGCTGTTGACTTTTTTAGTAGAAAGAATGCATGGTTTTTATTTAATACCATGTTTTGAATTTCTTTCCCTCCCAACCCATGGACCAACCCTCACGATCTACACCATCTTGACCCACAACCCATTCAAGCTGGTCTATCTAAGCCGCTTCTAATGGGTCCAACCCACTCATATTATGTGGCTAGTCTAGTGAACCTGATGGACCCAACCCATTTCGACGATTCTAGACATGGCATATATCAAATGATATTGACACATTTTATAAGGGAAATACCCAAGGGAAATCATATTTTTTGATAAACGTAATTTGTATATTTTCTAAGTTCGGTTCTAAAGATTAATATTCGGTTATATTACTACAAATTATCTCATTTTATTCCAATAAATTATATGTTTTTCTTTTTAGTCAAATAATTTCTATGCCATTCATTCGACAGAAAAAAGGATATATAATTATAGATAGTAAAAATTTAAAAATTTATAGAAGTCATGACTAAAAACATCGAATTAATTATAAAATTTGCAAATTTAGGGATAAAAATAATTTCTCCAAATTAATTACTGTAATTTATTGTCCAGAAAATGGCGAAAATGGGGCTGGGAGACCAAAATAGCGATGGAACCAAGAAGACTGCGGGGCCACTCCGCTGCCGCCACTACATGTATCGCTTCTCAGCTCCGCCCTAGAATTGTAGCCACCGCCGGGGAGGTCCTCACTCTCTCCTTCTCCATCTACTCAAACTAGCATGCGTGTTTGTCTGTGTTTATTTTAAATTTTCTTCAGAATGTTGCGGAAAATTTTGAGTTTGAGTAATAAGTTAGAATTTTGTTAATCTATTTGCCTTTTGTTGGTTATATACAGAGTTTGTAGTCTCTTGATTGATTTTGTATGTGCAACTACAGGATGGCTTCGTCTGCTGGTTTGATTTACGGTGCAAAGATGTGTTGTTTAAGATGGATGTAGGGCGTGGAACTCCTGTTTCATCGTTATGTTTCAAACCAGGTTAGTACCGGCTGCGGCGGGGTTAGAGGCCTATACTCCGTCGCTAGGACCCCCGCAGACCGACGGAGCGTATGCAATTGCCTCAAAAGTATCGCACGGTCTCACCCTAGCTATGTTATCAGCAAAGCCGCCCTTCTTCCCCGCCTGTGCAGCGTCAACGTTCCTTACAGGATCAGCCTCTCTACAGATTGCACCAAGGTGAATTGAATGAGAGTTTTGGAGGTGTCGGTGCTCCATTTTGTTATGTTTTTCCAATTATTTTGAATGAATAAGAGAGTTTTGTTACCCTTGTTCCATGTCCGCAGGTATATGCCTATTTTTCTAGATTGAAGTTCGAAACTGATCTGGTGTGGTATTTTTTATTATTTCCCCAAAAAATAAAACTAAAATAGAGTTACTGGTCTAATAGAAGTGAAATTGGTATAAAATACTCAAAAATGTGTCGGTGGCAAGGTAGTTGGAATGTTTAATCGCAAAATGTTGGCCCCAAGATTCTGAGGCTGTCGTATCTGAGGAGAAGAGTAGTCATGCATGCAACCACAAAGAAGGACGTGGGAGGGGCCTCACCTTTCATTATATATTTAATAAAACCCTCCTGTACGTGCATTGGACAGTAGGCGTTCGACTTTTGACTACCAAGAATCCGATAATCAGACGTCTTTTTATGCTACGCCACATGAAACACCAGATAGCTGATCTCTTGATTTGCATAATTTTTTCATGAAACAATTGAATGCCACCCTCACATAATATGAATAACAAAAACTAAGTTTATCAGACTGGATATCAATACATTGCATTCTCAAAAAAAAGAAAAAATCAGTATATTTGATATAAATTATTTATAAAATAATATTATGATAAAAAAAAACTATGGCTAGTGTTTTTGAATGCAAACGTGACTAGCCATATAAAGTAGATTACATCACTAGTGCGTTATTGACAAATTCCAAAGAGAAATGAATGGAAGAATAAAGCAGAACTTCCATCACGTACAAGCGAAAATTCACTCGTTCTCAATTAACACAATGACACTAGCCAAAAAGTAAAGAAAATCATATGGCGAGATTATGAAAGATGGGTATTACATTGGCGATCAAGTCCGTTGATATTTTTATTTGGTGTATTTATATTGTCTGTGTTGCATAATTATATTTCGATGATTCCTTAAATGTTTAGTTCGTGCTCCTTATTTAGATCTCAAATTGAGGTTTCATTCAATATCATAAAGAGTTCGTTTGATTGTCTCAGATCATTTACATCGAAAATATTCATTGAAACACTCGCGTCCTTTGAGATCAATATTCCAATGTATATCCTAATACTTACCCAACATTTGATATGTAAACATGTCCAATGTAGTATATATTAATAAACTAGAGCGGTGTATGCAAGAGATTTTATGAAGTGTTTTCAAATTTTTACCCAGTGAGAACGTTTGAAGAGGATATATGTAGAAGTTGCTAAATCTTGTCAAGATCGTGCAAGAGGTTGTCTCATTTCGAAAACAAGAGGTCGAAGTTTTGAGCATTCCAATAACAATTTGGAGACCTGTGTTTGGAACCTATTTTAAATGTTACATTGTTTAGAATCCAATCTCCACCGTCCATAATGGGCTCCTCAATATTCTAAATACTAGGTACCAATTTCATTCTAATCCAATGGTTAGCATTTTGTAAAACACCTTCGTAAGAATACAGTACAATTTACATGCGAGGAATCTGCAACTTCTGTTCATCATCCCCAAATGGTAACGAATGATCTCAACATCATATCTCCATCGTTCAGATTATACTTTGTTATTTTTTTTTTTATATGTAGCCAAATGGTTAGAGTTTCGTACAACTCAATTTTCATTATAATCCAACGGTGAGAGTTTTGTATAATTACTTTGTACGAAATATGCTGAGATCCTATATGAGAAACCTTCAAATTCAGTTCATCGCCTGGAAACAGTTCAAATGAGCTAACAATCAGATCATAATACGAACATCATGATCCAACGGTTACATTTTTCCAAACATCTATTCACCATCTAGATATGGAGTATCAGATCCAACTTTAGTTCCTCGGTTCTTCCGCATAACCTGGCCTCACTTTGCTCTTTTTAAGTTCCGTAAAGTTAGTTGACAAAAAAATATTTACCATTGTGTGTTCTTGTACTCAAACTCACGACTAATGGTCCGGGAAAACCGAGATGTGGAGTTGTCAAAGGAGGCATGCTTTAAGGGACAATCTTCACCAAATAATATATCTAGCTTAACTAGCAGGAAAACCCCATTCGAATGTACTTGGAATGGTGAAAACAGTGACCACTCAAGGCACATCTATTGGCCAAAGCAACGATTAATTAATGATCCAAGTGCATTTAAGGTGAGAGAGTGCACATAAAAAAACCTTCTTCCGCCTTCTCAAACAGGGATTCTGGAATCCAATTCAAGTTTAACTGCCGGATCTGCTAGTTCATAAAGCCAATGGTCTGCTAGCTAGTTTTCTCTGCCTTTTCATCTTCTATAGTGCGACTGATGCATGTCACTAAAACACAATCAGTACCTTCCATACACGGACCATCATTTCATAAACCACCTGAAATGCCCGGTAGCTGCATTTGAACAACTATTTCTTGAAAGAAATATAACAAAATGATTTACAAATCCTTATTTCCAAATGCACCATAATAGTTTCAGTTGACTCCTTAAATAAGTAATCTAAAATGTTGGTTACACAAAATTATAGTTAAATTTATTATTAATACGACTAAATATTCAAAAAAATACAAAACAAATATATCTGGACAAAAATATAGTTGAATGTACTACTAAACGCCAACATGACTGACTGTAAGATTTTATTTTCATCTTAATTTTCATTTTGTTTTCAAATAAGTTGTCGAAATAAATGATATTGTTTTGTGTTCCTTTCACAAATTTTGAATTTTTTATTACAAATTTAAAATTTTTAAATTTTATAAAATCTATTAACAATTAAAAACTTTTTTTAAGTCATAGAACCATTAATTTATTAAATTATAGTCGAATTTAATTGTGTAGTAGCATTATATAAAATAAAAATAGATATATTTAGTGTTGTTCATTTATTAATTAATATAGATGAGTTAGAATATTGTTTTTGTATTGTAGAAACTATGATTTAAACACGAGAAGACAGAATGTTTCAAATTCGTAATAAAGAAAAAGGTAGATTTATTTTTTTACATTTCGATTTTATGTTTTTTTATAAATCGACCAATATTTGTATGCATAATAAAACATAGATAAAATATAATCGATGATATATTTTAATATTAAAATATTTTTGTTATTCATATATGATAAATATTGTACTAAACTTTTTGAAAACTGAAACTTAGTTGTTGTCATATATTATATAAGGACTTGACGATATTAGAGGGTAATATAATCTAATAATTAAATAATTAGGTAAACTATACGTTTTTTTTATCACAGAACTATTATATTACTATTATATATTATCTCAAATTTTTAATAATCAAATTACATCCACTCCCAAACCAAACTGTGAGTCAGGGTTAAAGGATAAATGGGGTGACAGCCCACTCACTCCAGCCTTATTTATATTTATATAAAGAAAAGAAAAGAAAAGAAAAGAAAATAAATAGTAGTCACAGATCCAGCTGTCTCCTTTTATACTCTCTGATGCCTCTCTTCTCCGCCGATGTTGCAAGTAAACCAGAAGCAGCCATGGAGTATCACTGTTCGAGCAAAACCAAGCAACTTCTATTTACGTTTGAAGATGTCCAAATTATCGCCCCTCTGCAAGATTTCCCGGTTTTCTGTCCGGTTTAAGCTCCACCCATTTCACTTCAGAATCAAATCTGAACCTCATTCCTCGTTTTCCTGGAAACCAAAATCCTTAAAGCGCAGGATATTTCAGATATTTCGTCCCAATCGCACCAGCAGGGATGACATTGTGGGGACGTGGTGTGTTTCTAAGGTACTGTGGCAGTTTCAATTGAACGAAAGTTCCGCTTTTTTTTTCAATAAATTGAGATAATTTTTGGTTGCTGGATTGTTTCACCTGTGCAGTGTTGTTTTCGTGTTAGTGTGGCATTGGTCGCGACAAGTGCCTCTCATCTGTGCAAATTAATGTGGCATTGGGTGCACAGATTTCTGGGTGTTGGATTGGAGGATAGACAAGTTTCGGCTTTTGGTTGACGGTGGCGGTTTCATCAATGTAACGTTGGATCTCCCATTTCGATTTCAAGGTGGGAAATTTCTGGAGATTTTTTTTGCTAAAGGTGAACTGTAGTGGTTGGTTTATGATCCATTGTGGGTGGCGGAATTGAAAAAAAAATTATTTTTTATCTGAATTTTGATCCCATTTTGTTCAACAAGACTTGACTAAATCGTTCCTACCAGTGAATAATTCAGCCTCACAACGCGAGACATTGTTGGAGCTCTGGTGGTTTATCCAGTGATCATTGTTTTGTGGCTTATTTTTGCTTACTGGTTGGATTATAGTTAAAAGAGCTACTTATGTTTAGTTGCGGACGAGCTAGAGAATATATTAGAAACAAAGTAATTTATATAGTCTAATCAAATGTATGATGTTTGTTTACTTCACTTATACACTCAATAATTTTTTTTTATAATATATACTTACAGCTACTAAAGATTCCTCCCCTATTACTCTCCTTCACAGTTAAAGGATAAGTGTGGATTGATTTCACACAATTTTCTTTGGTGTTCTTGGGATATATATATATATTTCATGTTATTCATTAGTGGTGGATTTCAAATGACATGACTATTTAAAAATGTCATAGTTAACATAGAATAATATAAAAAAAAATATGGATCTGAAGTTTATGTTATACCTCTCTAAACAGCAAGAACACATCAGACACATTTTAAATTTGAACATCTAAACGTGAGCTTAGCTCGATGTATAAAATGGATCTCGTGAAACTTATTTGTCCTCAGGTTTGGATTCTGTTTTTTTACTGATAGTTTTCCTCATTAATTTAGATATAATATAATAAATTGATTTGTTTTGTTGTCCAATATAAGCATGCTTCGAGTTAATAATCGAGCCCTTACTGGAAAATAATTTCTTCGTATCGTAATAAATTACGAATAGTTATTGAATTTCCTAAAAAAACGATGTTCATTTATTCATTTCATAAGTATAAGAAAGCAAATTGACTTTATAAAATTTAAAATTTCAAATACTTTTTAATATATACGAAAACACATATAAGATTAAATATATAGAATGGAGGGAGTATCGATAAGTTGGATGTAAAATTACAATTTATCATTTATATATATTTATTTATTATTCAAAAAAAGAGAAAAATTTCCTGATGCATTATCTTAAATATAATCAATATAATGTTCAAATATTTTTATTATTATACTTAAATCGAGTCGAGACTTTATTCGATCAACGAAAATGATATTACATGCATGTTAACGTTACATTCTCGTAACCAAGTTGCGCCATATCCTTATGATCTTGAATTAAGTTTATATACTTTGAAAAATTTTCCTTAGAAACAGTGTAATTACTCTGCTCTTGACCAGCAACAGTTTTCAAATATGGGAATTAGAAGTTAGGATTATGATGTTCATGAATGAATTACGAAGTGTTTCCAAATTTGTAACGTTTCTCAATTATTGTTGTGATGAAACAAAATTCAAAATCAAAATCAATTCGCTTCCAATTCTTCTGGTTCGGGACCTATTTCAACTTTCTCCAGCTAACTCAAGATCAACTTGCATATACGTTCATAAATTTTTATAATATCTATTTTTTAAAAGTTAACATAAAAAAGTACTCTTATCATCTGAAATACATTTCGAATGAATGCATGATACTGAAGAAGTGATTCATGCCAAGCCAGAAAGAATCATGGAACGATTCGAAAAACATGAATTCTGGTATGCGGGCTACTTGGGATCAGTTGCAGCAGCATGTGTTCTTGTTCCTCTTTTACCAAGTTCAAGAATTGGCCGGAACATTCTCTTTATCACAGCATGAAAACTGGAAGCCCGATTGCGTCGCCCTCTTCTCACAGGCGCTTGGCCGGCACCAGCTGACAGGCTCCGCGCCAGAATGGCTTGGTTGAGGTGCAACTCAAAGGACAGCCTCTCATACTGGTCAAGCAATGTGCTTTGTTCGTCACCAAAACTCTTGGAGATGGCAGCCATATCCTCTATGGTTTCCAATTGGTACAGCAAGTTGTTGAACACAACCACTCGCATGATTGAAGTAAAATTAAAATGCGCAGAAAGGAGAAGTCTGCACGTTTTGTCAAGAAAATGGAGTTTGGATTTTTAGTTGCGAATTAGATCAAAATAGAAGGAATAAAGCAAAGAATCTTTTGTCGGTCAATATGACGCAGAAAAAGAAAAAGAAAAGGGCCTATTTGATGAATTTATATGTCGCACATCAGAAAAAAGGGGCAATAAAACAACCTGCCTCTCACGCATGATAATTTGAAAATGCATAATTTGTTACCTTCTTTTGATATAATTAATGCCTTTTTTGGACCAAGAGAACAATGATATATCCTTTTGGCTGCCATTTTGTTTCTTGAATCTCCTTCTACTGACATATTTTATACCGATGACTGTAACATTACGATCGAGTTGCACTTCTTCTCGGGTTGAGGCAATTTTTCTGTATTAGAGTAGTAAAATGAAGTCAAGATTATTCTTGATTACGCGTCCAATTCAGGCGAGATTGAAAATTTGACACCATCCCCAAACTTAAGTATTGCCGGAGTTTGTGTTTTGGTAATATTATTCAGTTTAAATAAACAAATAAAAAATCAATAAGACAGGAAAAGAAGAAAAAGAGAATAAAATTAAATAAAAAAACTGGTGCTACATACGGCAAACATTTATTTCGTTTTCCCAATGTAAAATTAAACTCTCCCTAGAGGCAGCTGACTGGGTACCTCCCCTTGATTGTCTAAAGGCATGTATTGTGCCATGATAGCCCTTATCTCGGAGTCCATGTATCTCTGGAAAAAAAACAACTCGTCTGTTAGTTATCATCATAGTTCGTAGTAACAAAGACTTGTGAGACAGCGTAGTCGAATTCATAGATACCCGGATCCGGTACTTATAAACAGCATATCCAGAGACTCCAGCCGCGGCCAACCCGACGAACACAAACCACATAGAACCCCAACCTACTTCTCCACTGCCATCTTTACCTGAAAAAATAAAAACTTAGACGATCTAACTCAATCACGTTTACTGACATAATATGTAGTTGGTTTTTCGCATTGATGTAAACGCCCCTTGCTTACTTATACATGTATCGTGTTCGTGTATGTATATAGAGTTGCCTCTGCAACTGCATTCATAGCTTCCCCAGGTGTTCTTGCATTTGCAGTCCGCACATTGGCAAGCCAGTTTTTCCTTGCATTCATCGATATCTGAAAGAAAAAACTCGAGTTTAAACTCACATACCCACCTTCGAAACTGTAATTCGCACGCCGATGTGGTCACCTTCACAACTATTAACTCCATCACCCCTGAATCCTGGTGGGCACTTGCAACCTTTTGTACGGTCTTCCTAAAGTTGTAAGTCAAAGACATCATTCATCCATAAAACAATATTTGAGGAATAGGCTGTGTTTCAGAGGGGTTAACGGGTAGTAAAGTAAAATTTTGACTGTTTTGAAATCAGTCGCTCACAATGCATGCAGAATAAGTTCTTCCGCCTTTGCTTCCCTTCCAGCACCCGCCATTATTTATTTCACATCTTAAAGCTCCTGAAGCTAAGAGACCAAGAAACGAAAACAAGAATATCAAACAAAGTAGACGTCAAAATAATGAACAAAAAACACATAACAAACAAGGCCCCCTTTCCATTTTTCCATTGCTTATGAGGAATGTGCTATGCTAATCATGGACCAAAGAGATATCTCAAGGAAACAATGACGTTAAATAATGATGAAAATAGTTTCAACAATAGTTGGTTTCAGGTGACAATATTGGCATCGTGTATGGACAGGACTTAAAAGTAAATAATCACCTTCACAATAAGTATAACCATCACCAATGAATTTCACTCCCTGCACACTTGGACACTCGCACACCCTACCACGGAAAGTATCCTGTGATTACATTTGTACAAAACAGATGACATTAGCAGCCAAATAATGAAACTAGAGCAAAAATATTAGACTACATACCTGGCAAGCAGTAATATTAGCAGCCTTATCTTGCCAGCATCCACCATTGTTATGCAGACACTCATTTGTTTCCATATCTGCCCCAAAGAACACATACCGAACTTGCACGTGTGAGGTAAGAAATCAAGGTGATATCCTAGCTATGATTAATCAAATGCCTCAAGAATTTTTTTGTTGATTTGTGTAGATTTTTGTGACTAGAAAACGAGTAGGAACAATGACCTTTAGTTAAACAAATGGCAGGCTCGGTCGTCTCCTCAAAACCTGAACAAATGGCTTTGAGAACAGCTCCTTTGTCCAGCTTACCTGAATATCAGAATCGGTAACATGATATTCATATTTTTTCCACAGGATAATCGTAGCGTGGGGAAAAATCTCTTCACGCTATTCTACCTCTATATTGCCTGCCATTAACTACAAGAGTTGGTAAGATGGTAACGTCTCCTCGTGATCCCTTCCCTATCTGAAAGAAATTAATCTTTCCACTATTATCTGAACTGCTTCATGAATGCATACAAAAAGAGCTTTTACGAAACAATTTAACCTGCGCTTCCTGTTCGGCTTTTAGAACAGGGTTATCAACATCAGCTTCAGTGTCTCCAATACATTCGTCGATCCTCCTTGTTTCAACACCTGCACAGAATCATCTCTCAATAAGCCAAATACTTCTTGCTGCAAGAGGCTACCGCATCCATAAGCAAGCAGCAACTATACTTAGTCGTAGACAATAGCTAATGGAACATACACAAGATCGTCCGACGCAAAATTTCTACATAGGAATCACATGACATTCAAAAAAGCTGTTTCGCAGACCTCATTAATCCAATCACACCTTGAAAAAAGTATCCAAAAAAGTATTGCTGAACAATAAACATCTAAAAATCAATCAAACGTACCCAGAGACTGGATTACTTGATCAGAACACTCCTTAGTATACTTCTTTTCCTTCATTGGACAGCGAATGGAGAAATCCGTCACATAGTCCCACCACTGCCATGGCTTTCCCATTTCCTTCGCCACCTTAAAGAAGCAGGCTTGCCTTAGATTTTGCACCACCACATCCTTCCCATCATATCCCCGGCTAAAATCTTGCTCAGGATCTGGTGCGCAATACCTCCCATTATTGATGCACTGTGACTTGCACTGTTTGCTTAAAATAAATGCTTCCGGACAATACCAGGTTATATAATGAGGAGTGAACTGTGTGTAGCCTTTCTGCTCAAGTATCTGGGCAGCCCCCCTGAAGTTTCTAACAAAATCTAACTGGCTGTCACACTTAGGACCACATTCGTCGTTGCTATTCGTCCAGAACTCATACTCTACCCGGTCATCGGGATGAGGCAGGGCCTCCCTCCAATCAAGATTCATGTTCACCATTTCTCCCTTAGATAGTTCTTTCCTTATTTTGTCCCCAAGTTCCCTGCTGATAAGTGTCGATGGGATACTTATGTTCTGTATATAATCAGCCATCGCATCATCCCCCTCCGGGGTGTCCATGGTGATAAGAGGTTCAACTTTATCATCCACAACGACAATAGCAGCAGCTCCTGCATTCTGAGCATTCCATGCTTTCAATGTAAAATAGCAATCTGCCATTAAAATAAACACAAAAATCATCTACCTGGTGCAGGTGGTGGAAATAAGCATTGCAGAATCATAACAAGTAAAACTTTATCATAATGGATTTGCCAAAAGAAATGATATACATGCAATATCTTGGAAATGAAACTGATCACATGCCAATTTTACCTCCTCTGTCTACTAAAAGGAAGACCGGAATGCCACCAGGCTTATTACTCAACGAAATATCAGCATCTTCGAATCTCTTGCATGCGTTCTGATTGGATTTGGGGTACAGCACAGAGCCGACCATTGTCCCACCATACTGAGGCACCCCAAAATTCCCGATCGCGCATTCGTACACGGCCTTCAGCGACGGAGGTGACGTCACCGTCAAGTAGTTCTTCTCCACAACAAATCTTCCTGAACAAGACCCGTGTAGGATAAACCAAACGCACAACAGTAGTCCGACAGAGACCCTCATTTTTCTCCGCGCTGTCTCGGTTTCCCTTCAACAAAAATTAAGAAGATAAAGGGGGAGAAATTTAAAGCAATCCCGATGAACCCCGATTGTTTATTTTCTATCAACAGGATACAAATCCCATCATCACACTATAATAATCTTGATTTCCAGACCACGTGTTGCTGCGCAACCGAAAAGATCACTGCTTTACAGGGACTCTTGGGTACAAGATTTGAGCTCACAAAACCAATTAAACCCGCCGGTGGAAGAATCTATACATGTGAGATAGTGGGGAGAGAGAAGTGGAAGAAGTATACTACAATATAAATAGAATGTAGATCTAAGGAATAGCTTTGTTGATCAAGTCATGTCCCTCGACGAGAAAGAAGCGGTGGGTTCAGAGTAGGAAACTAACAGTGGCTTATTTTTGGAGTTCCCGGCTGAGTCTGTTGCATGTTTGCCACGTGTGCTTGGTAAATTTCCTGGATTTATTGAGTATTTGTAATATCTTTATCAACATATTTCTTGTTTCTTAACTGGTAGCTTTTGTCATTGTTTAATTATTCGAAAAATGGAAGTGCTACTGCTACCTTGATTATATATATACTCTTATATCTTAAATTTATATTAGCCTATCATAGATATGTTTCGATGGCGGGGACCTGAATATTAGTAACAATTTTTGTATCAAGTTAATCTATTAATTACTAAATATTTATTTGGTAGTTAGATGATATAAAAAGAAGACGATGATTGATGGGAGAATGAAATGAATATTATCGAGCTTATAATTAGTCTTTTAAAAGCAACCCAAATATCATATTGTTATTGATTTTTCTAACACGAGAAAGTGTAATAATACGAGGAAAAAGTAAAAGGTATTCACCACAAGTTCCATCTCTGTTAACAAATTTCCCACGTGAAAAATTGTATTTGTCTTTTAGGAGAAAATTGGTACGCGAATGTCTCCAAATTTGTTTTTCCATAAATGTCCAAAATATGCAGAAACAACCAAAGGGAAACCTGAAACCTCCAATTTTTAGATTTTGTGCACGAAATAAATAAAATATATTTTTTTCATAATATAGAAACCGAAAGCCCTAAAATGCCCCCTGCACCGCATGCCTGCCTGAGAATGCCGTTGAGCTCTGCCGTAGTAGAAACATTCTGTCTCGAAATGTATGTGTAAAAAGCTTTCGTTTTTCTATATGAATTTGCATGTCTGATCCAATTCTGTCCAGATTTTATCGATATGTCATACAAACGTCGAATCATCTGCTTATGTGTTCTGTGAATATCGTATTTCAACAATTGACGCCATAAATAATTTTCTTCTGTTTCCTGGATCTGATTTTGCATCAGATACGTTTCTGATTCACGAGCGAAAAAGAGATGATGGGAAAACATGTGATTGAAATTGTATGACGGCGTTTTTTTTGCCACTGATTGGGGGATCTGATGTTTCCTCTAGCGTGTGTGCTTGAACAAAAACTGATTTGTTCTAAATTACTGATGATTTCTGCATTTGATCGGTCATGTTGTGGCCACATGATTACGGTTGTATGCTCATAGATTTTCAACCTTTTGTTTAGTAATATTGTGATATGAGAGTGCAAAGACAGCTTTTTTATTCCGCCAAAACAGGTTTCTTGACTGAAATATTTCATATTTGAATTAAATACGACTGCAGATTGGGCTTGGTAAGGTAGTTTCATTTGACCTGATTAAAGGATGGAGAATGATCGGAGAAAGAAGAAAACAAAGAAGAAGAAGAAGAGTAACCAAGCTCCTACACTGACAGAAAGTGCCACAAATGATGGCAGGGAATCTACTTCTGATACTCGAAGTCACGATGTGGAGGTGGAGCAGGGTGAGGACGTTCAATTCTCAGGGGTTAAGGATGCCTCAAATGATGTTGGACGGATAATAGACTCCGATACTGATGGTCATCAATCTAATGGAATTGAAGACGTAAGCCCAATTTTTGGTTTTTTGCTTTGCGCATGAATGTGCTTGAGGAGGTTAACTGCAGAAACTTGAAGGGCATTTGACTCCTTTCCCCAGTTTGTGAAACTCTCATTGATAGAACATTAATCGATGTGCAAATACACTGTTTTTTTCAACTCAGTCCCTTCTTCAGCATGTCCCGGCTGTCCTGACGATTGAGTTTCATGAAATTGGAGTGTACATTTCTTAACTAACGTGCTTTTATGGATGAAAATTAAGGTCAGGGATTGAAAATGTCCCGTGCAGGCTTGTATCATTATTTTATGGTGTATGTGCCGGCAATATGGATATGCATTAGTGTTTTTTTTTGTTTACTATTGAGAGACTGACCCAAAATGTCAGGTGATTGCTGCAGTTTTTCTGTATCATGGTTCGAGTCATGTTATAGTTCCACATTTAGCAGAAAATCCTCATGCTTCGTGACCATTTTGGCCACTATCATTGCTAATCAATATACATGCAAGAAAAACACAAACGTAGTAAGCTTCAGGGTTCAGATCAAATTAAGCTTCTTTTGTTTGTTTCCAGTTTCATTGGATTGAATTTTTTCCTACCTTTAGCTGGATCATCGTCGGCATACTTTTGACAAAACATAAATAAATAAATGAATATACTCACTACTTTTGACAAACATAAATAAATAAATAATAAAACGTAAATAAATAAATATACTCATTTTTGGGTTTGTTACGTTGTAGCATAATTTTCCATATCTTTTACAGACAACTTTAGCCAAAGCAGACAAACAGTTTTGGATCGACAGAGAGGTACCAACAAATTTGATCTCTTGTGCGTGAACCATAATTATATGGTGGCTTGTTTCGAGCATTAGTTGTGGTAAACTTACTAATCTTTAGGCTTGGTAGGCAAGCTTTGAAGAGAAACTCAAACAACTGCAAGCTGAAAAGGATGCACAAATGCAAAAAGAGGTACCGAAAACTTGACTCATTCTTCTTTCAGTTTTATATGCTGACTTCAGATTGTTATAGTCCATTAGTTAACCTTCTTGTTACTCATGGCCTAGGTTCATCTTGTGCCCTCATACATGTGTGTAATACACAATTTCTTTTTAAAATACTTTGTAATATGCTTTTACAGGCTATTCTTGAGTACAGAATAAAAGATTTGCTGAGGGAAAAGGATGAATACTTACAAAATTTGGTATACATTCATTCCCAGCTACCTTGAATTCCTTTGTTTACAGCTCTCGATGAGACTTCCATTCATGTAGTGTCTAACTTGTTTTTTTCCTTAACATGCAATGACCAATTTTTCTGTAACAGGCAGATCAAGAAGAAAGCATCAGACACTTGCACAGTGAGAAGATCGCATTCATTCAGAAAGAGGTAGAATAACCTTTTACTATTTGGAGAGACCTACTTTCTGTTGCCTCTATGTTCTCTCTTGTTAACAATTCTATCAAGTTCATGTATAGTTTTTTTATTTACTTGAAGAACTGATGATTTTCTGGCATTAACAGGATATGCTAGAAGAGAGATGTAAACAATTACAAATGGAAAAGGATGCTTACCTGCAGAAAGAGGTCGTAGTTTCATAAGAGTTTTGCAATCCTTACGTACAATCTCACCTTTGTTGATGCCAAATCACCAATTATCTGTATGGATTTATAATTTTTACAGATTTCAACTGAAGAAGCAATTGCGGCTCTGAGAAATGATAGCAAAATCTTACGAGCTCAGGTAACCTAAGCAGTAATATTGAATTAGTAGCTCTAATTTTCATCACCCTATCAGAGGATCTAATCTTGCGTGCCTACCTACCTGAAATTTGATAAATTTGTGTTTTAGTCAAGCTTACTCCATGCACCTTTTTATTAAAGATTCTCAGTCAAACACTATGAAAGAGCAAACTCCCCCATTTGATATTTTCATGAAAAATTATCTGAATACCCTCTAAAAGATTACAAACATTTGAAAGGCATTCAGGAAACAAGATATCAAGGTTCATATAAATTAATTTCACATGAAAAACCCAACTAATCACTGAGAATGGAAACAACTATTCAACTTCTAAAACAGATTGGGAATAACAGTGGTGGCAGTGTCAAAGGAAGGGGTTCAGGGGTGGTTTCCCCCTATCAATTTTATATTTTTCTATATATTCATATACATCCACAAAAACATGACTTTAGTCCCCTTCAATTCTTAATGTAGGTAGTTATGAATTACAGAGAGGAATAGACTTAATTCTGTATATGATAAGTAATTATGTTTTTTTATGGGGTTGGTGCTTCAATTTGTACTAAGAACTTATTTCCCTCGATACTAAATAAAGTTTACTGATTTTTAAACATTAAAACGAAATAAATGGTCTAGAATTGGATTTTTACACTACTGTCAGTTATATACTTAATTTTGTGCTTGTAGAAGTTAAGAGTATCCTGTATAAAAGAAATGGCATTGAACATAAATTTGGTCTTGGTTGTCTTCGAAATCTATGCATTGTAGATAATAGTGGCTTTTTCTTGTTTTTCCAAGCAACGGTGTTTTTCTAATACCAGATATCATCATCTGACACTCGCAGGTGATGGAGCTGGAGGAATCAAGGAAGATTCTCGTAGAAGAAAAACAGGAGTTGATGGAAAAAGTTTCCATTTTACAGTTAAAAATCAACAATCTTGAGAGCACCATCACTTATTCTCATCCAAATATGAACGAAATTGTGGTAACATGTGATGATCGGGATTTTACTCCATTAGAAAGAACCCTCGTCACATTTTGGTGTCATCATAGTTGTTTTTGTTTTATCATAATAATTCTCTATTTTTGAATCAGACTCCTGAAGATGGAAATGCAGAGCATCAACGGGAGGATATGCATCCACCAGCTGCAAAAATGGTTCCGGAAAATCCGAAGCTAGTTGAAAAAGTAAGCAGTCAAACTGTGAACTGGTCGAATAAACAATATAATAGGAGTTTTAATCATGATGATATCATCCAGGTTAATGGGGCATATGCAGATTCTCTCCCTGTTGGCTCCAATCTCAGGGACATAGCTGTTGTTGATGGTGGTGATAATAGCTTAGCTTTTGCGCAAGATTTTGTTATTGGAGGTGAAGGTGATAAGATGGTGATGCCTGAATCACACAGCACACGGTCCTTGGAAGGAGTGATGAACTTCGAGAGGAATGGTGAAGATGGCTCTGGACCACCAAAATCCTCGGGAGATATAGTGGAAGCTGATGAAATAGTGCCGATTCCATTAGTTGGGAATCAAACAGAGGATGCTAGATTTGAGGTTTATGAGAAGAATGATGCCTCATTCGTCGACGCACCTTTGATTGGTGCTCCATTTCGCTTCATATCATTTGTTGCTAAATATGTTAGTGGAGCCGATTTAGTTAATAAAAACGCTGAGGACTCAGTCTAGCATATACCACCTCTGGGGTATATATACTATGATACATGAAGCATTGTTTCTCAAAATGCAGATACATATACGGTGTCCAGCTAAATATGGCTGGCTATATTTACAATTTATTTTTACTAAAAGGAAAATTATATGAGTTGAAGTTCACCATCTTTCTTCTTGTTTTACTTGAAGTTGATATTGTTTAATGGACTTGTATTTCATAAGAGCATAAATGAATCGATCTCAAAACCAAAAAAGAGATTTGTCATGATTTTATGCTCCCATTCATGAATACATTTGCGAGTTCGTTCATGATTTCATAACTTAAAGTGATAATTTTCATAATTTTTAAAAAAATTGATTTATTTCTTAAACTACTTGTAAATTCATAAAGTGGCACGTTAAATATGGCTACTTATTAGAATGCTAACTGCCGTTTCAAGTTCATTATCATTTACGAATCTTTCTAGCCAAATTATGATGTTTTTCAAGGCCCTGCTGCGTTTTCTTTCTAAAACAACACATTAAATGGACACAGGGTTTATTGATCATAACTAGTGACAAGGGACAAGGAAACATCTCATATAATCTCAGTAATATCACCATTTTGTATAGCACAAACCTAGCCTTTACATTGTTTGCCTATAATAACAAGTTCCACCAAGTGGCCGATAAGAGGCATTCTTAAATCTAATTCAGTTCATGTTTTCAAGCCACAAGTAAAATACAAATACATTTTGCTTCGTCGGGTAACATAAAGCGCTCAACCTGTATAGGATTTTCGGCAACCAGAAATATTTTCAAACAATATCACGGGGGAAAGAACGACCAAAAAGGAACAAAAAGAACAGCACCATAATGAGGGTTATTCCTGCTCAAATGGTTCTGGCAAACGCTCAAATCCATTATCAAAGATGGATCCTTCATCGGACTTATCGTCTATATTATGGAGCCAATTCATGTTCTTCAGGTCCTCTTTAAGAAGAATCATGTCATAGCGGGAGCTTTCATAAATATCACCGTTGGCAAGTTTTGCTGAAGATGGATGCCTGTCCTCTTCGCTTCCACTTTCTGAAAATGTGTTAATATGATTACCATTTTCCGCAATGTCACCATAACGGGAAATTGGCATGCATCCATTGCCAGATGCTGCAACAACTTGGGTTTTATGGTTGCTGGATCGAATGCTTTGTGGAAATAAGTTTGACGCTGCAAGGGGTCGAGACAAATTGCTGCCGGTTTTTTATATCCTATAACAGAAGTAGAAGATTGTTAAGAACAATGATGCACGAACATAAGCTCCACCAACTAACACATGGCAATGATTTAATTTATGACTATTCATGTCCCTTTTCATAAGTAAGAAGCCAATGTATGGCACAGAACTGGTGATAAACATGGCACCACGCATCCTTAATAATGCTAGTTGCTTCTATTTAATAACTTTACCCACCCTCATTATCCTGCTTGCTAGTTAATAACTAATAATGAAAGGTAGAGTAATCTACAAGTCATCGCATGAAGGCTCTGAGTGCCAGAAACAAAAGAAGCTGAGAACGGGATTATGGGCAAAAAGGTGAGGGTGTTCGTATTACCATGTTATTTGTGAGTGATAGTTTATTGCCACCTAAATGGTAAACCAAAAAACGGAAAGGTGAAAAAGAACATGCTCAGAAATTTAACCTTTTTTCCCTTTGTGGAAACGTACAAATCAGCAGGCAAGAATTCATGTTGCATGTTGGCCTATTGGGAATTAATATTGTAACATATGTTACTAAAAAAGATTTAAGAAAAGATTAAAGTTCGAAATGATTACCATATGCCTTGCGGCAATATCAGAAGTTTTCTTTGAAACTGTCCGGCCAAACCCAGTGCCATCAGTGGATGTACTGACAGGTTTCCGAGTTGACAACTCTCTCCGATAATCCATCGAATTACTGAGTTGTCCATTCACAAGTGGCCGACCCCGACCAATTGGATCTGCAGCTCTTCCCCTGGTGACCACTGGTGATGGCTGTCTCCTTGGCACAGAGACTGAATTTGCTAAAGGCTCTACATTTCCTTTAGAGGCAGTAGCTGCTCCAGGTCTAGACCTACCGGCGGAAATTGATCTCTCTGTCAAAGTCGTTCGCAAGTTTGGTGGTGTTTCAAGTGGAAAATCAGGAAGTATGATAGCTTGTGGTGGGGGGCGAACTCGTGAAGCCGGGGAGCTTGGGCGAGATACAGAACCAACATTCCGTCCATTGGTGTGACTATTTACACCTGGCACTGAAGCTCCAGAAACAAGTGATAATGACGGTGCAGAATTTCGACGAGTAGGTGTAGATGGCCTTGATGTTGTCCAGGCGGCAGAAGAGTTTGTGTTTGCAGATACTACTGTCCTAGAAGTAGGAGTAGATGGTCTTGAGTTCTGGGATGGCCTTGGTTTATCCACTGAAGATGCAGTGGGAGCAGTACGAGATTTAGAAGGAGTTGTAGATCTTGACACTGTTGGGCGTGCAGAAGGGGTTGAAGGTCTTGTAGTTCCTGAAGAGCGGTTGGTGGGAGTGGATGGTCTAATATAAGAAGAGACGGAGGCAGAACTTGAGTTCAGAATGGAGGTTGATTTACTAGAATAGGGATTGTGTTGGGAACTAGAGCCAGAAGAACGAGTCACTGATCTGCTTCGTGTTGGCTTTGCAGCATGGTTGCTTTCTGACTGAGAGACTGACAGCTGAAATGGAAACTTTGTTTGCTTACAAAAGGTTTCATAAATATGACAAAATTGTTGGTAAAGTAGCAAGCTAATTTCAAGAGCACGAGGGATTCAAGTAAGAAAAAACAGAGTAAATAATACTAGTCTGAAAAAGAGCCAAAACACTGTATTAGAAGCTGATTTGCAAAAAGTGGAAACTAGTTCACATACCCTTGAGGCCTTGGTTGTCGAGATTGATCTGACCAGTTGACTGCTTCTTGGAGCTAGAAGACCGGGCTGAGATTCGTTTCCACCAGAAGAAGGGACCAAAGGAGTTCCAGGAGGTGTAAGAAGCCTAACAGATCGTAATCAATGATGCATGAGACTATTACTTCGAAACCTTCACATAGTTGAACGTTTGGAATTTGTTCAATGCTGACTAAAACTAGCAACATTGATAATGTTAACTGTAGACTTATTAATCCAGGGAAAACTCAGGAAAGACATTGATCGAGCACTTACTAATGTCATACACGATGAGCTGATTACAACAAAATTAAGTTTGAATAATTGCTCATGAATCAGTGAGCAATTAAAGAATGCTTGCCCCTTTTAATTGATCGTAATCAGTGAGAAAAATTGTTTCCGTGGTTAAACTGAAATCTACCAGAAATAACTATCCCAGGCACATGGACCAAGAGAATATCCAAGAAAGAGATTAGTAGAGTAATATGCACACCACTAAGGTCATGAAGTCTTTACCCCATTTTCCAACTTCCAAGTCATCAAGAAATATAAAAAAACTACTATTCAACTTTACAATATCTTTAAAGATAATTCATCGTATGAAAAAGGGGAGTATGGAAAAGTAAAAGATAAGTAATCAATGCGCAGGCAATCTGTTGTGAAGTATCTAGAAAGAATCCAAGGGGGCAAGGGCACCCAAAATTCTCTTAGAAATGTTCGTTAACATTAAATATCTCGACTCGTCATCTTATTGACCAGGTTACGGGGCAATTTGTGAAAGCGATCCGGTTTCCATGCTATTACTGAATCTACTACTTAGACCACATCAAAGTAGTATAGCTTTGATTCAGAATGTAAATACATATTTGGTAAGTTCAATTCCCTATTCCAAGCGAGAAACTAATGCAATATGCTCGAATCAAAAGTTATTCCAATCAGAAACAACATCAGTCACATTCTACAATTGTTTTGCGGTGCCTGGACAGGGGTAAGATTCAAGCCAATTAAAGAAACTAAAAGCTCAGCATAAGGTAGAATCCGGATCTGATTACCAAAAGAACGAACATTACAAGAAGAAGAGATCGATGGAATACCAATCATAGTCGTGCTTCCCGCCATCTGCTGACAACATATCATCCAATCCACTCTTCCCCTGTTTCGCGGATCCAATCGAGAGTCTCCCCAGCTTTAAAGTAACTGAAGCACAGTTGCACACGGTCAAGGCCAAAACCACACGGTCACGGCCAAACGGAGAATAAAATGAAAATCAAAGCAAACTTGCAATCGGTCCAAATAAATGCAGTAGAATGAGCAGTCGCAAAGCAAAACCCACCTCGAAATCGTTTTAGTAAATCAAATAACAAGACAAAAAAAAGTAAACAAACAACGCTATCAGATAGAACTAAGAAAGAAAAAAACAAGCTGATACAAAAAACGGTATGTACCATCGGGGTGGTGGGCAGAGGTAACAGAAAAAGAGCGGCGGGTCTTCGAGAAAAGATCCAAATTATCATCTTCATTGAAATTGCGAAGTGATCCATTCGGAGAATGTCCAGGCAGGCTCTTCCGGCCGGCGCCGATGACAGATTCTTTGAGGCTGCGACTCATCAGAACGTGAACACGAAATGCTCGAAGGATAAACAGATAAAAAAATAAATCAATCAATCAAGAAGATTGGATTTAGATCTGAAATCTGAATTAATTGGATAGAGCAGAGAGTTGGATGGTAAGTGATGAAGCGCAATGGGTACGCAATTATGGGCAATGCAGCTGCGTATGATACAAATTTACATTATTTTTTTGTCAACCTCTGCTCTACTCACCACCTCCATAATTGATCACTCTGTACAATTGATATTATACTCTTACACATACTACATGGCTATTATTGAGCATCAAAACTGAAAATAAATTTATACGGATATTTATATTCCCTGTAATCAGAATCTTTCTGTACCTTCCAGAATTTACCATTTATATCAAATTTCTTGATCTATCATTTTTACCTCTATCGACAATGCAGGTAAAAAAAATTGAGAGGCATGCTCCAAGTCCAAATACATAGCTGCAACCAAGAATCTCTATATATTCTTCAATCCGAGTACCACGAGTCAATCGGGACAACTGCTGCTCAAATTGGACTTTTTCTGAAATATTGCACTCACTGAAGAAAAATCTTACAAAAGTAATCATATTTCGATATACTTAATTAATGATAAAGTATACTTTTGTATCAGAAATATTATTTTTTAGTATAAATATGGGTCGATTACGACCGGTCTCTAGTCATGTAGAGGAAGTTTATTTAATATTAAAACTTATATATAATGGTAGAAATTTCCAAGAGAGATATGTATGATGGGTCCATGGTTTTTTGGGCATGGCCCAACCATGTGTATGTATGTGATAAAGAGAGACATTGGACGAAGAATGGGACAGCTTCAACGTAGTATATCCAATATTGTTCGATAATGATAGTCTTCAGTCCCATGTTTCCCTTTCATCGACGTGGTTAAGCAAATTACAATTGTTAATTATACATAACGAAAGACTTTGTACATTTAACTAATTTGATTTGATGGGTTCGTTAATCATTATTTGTTCTAAAAAATTATGTTTAGTGGTGAGGAAGCAACGGCCATAGTCCACAAATCTATGATGGGGAAATAGGCCAATTATCAACCACCGTTATGTCCACATTCTTGGTATTCACGTGTGTGGATGGGAGAAGCAATTTGTCGGAGAGGGGCGGGGCGGGTCGAGCCTGATGTTTCATAGGGATAGAGGGTTTAAATTTTAGATGGAATCTCTTGGAAAAACATTTAATTATGAAGATCCAAAAACTTAAAAGTGTACCGAAGTAGATGTTCTTCCGTTTGACGTACATGAGTTGAACGATCTTAAGTTCTTGTGTTATAGTTCGTTCGATTATCTAGATGAGATATTCGTTATGACAAAACAAGAATAATCGAACACCAAAAGGTGGGGATGCTCGGACGACCAGAGCAAGAATTATCAAACATCAAATTCATATAAGAAATTATTTCTAATGGATTAAATATTTTTGGTTTTCCCCCAACAGAACGTGAGTTCAAATTATTTTGTTTGTTTATCCATTAGCTGCTCATCATTTTCTATATTTATTCAATAATATAATATTATCATATACCAATAAATATATTTAGAGATTTTTTTTCAAAATCGAATAATCACATACATGTCCGAGTATTTTGAGTTGACCTTGAATGGGTTCTAATTTGACCCTAATTCGAGAAAGAATGAGCCTTTTGTGTTTAGCCCATTTCCATGGCTGCCCATGCTATACTTTTAATGTCACAATGAGATTATTATTTTTTAGTGATTACAAATCTTTCCTGAAAGAAAATATGTGTCCGAAAATATAAAATCTTTAATGAGTACAAGAACTATTTTTTCATGCATCAATTTTTTAGAATAACATTTATTTTTATGCACACATTTAACTATTAAAGGCATGTAGGCTTTACTTAATAACCAACCCCGCGGGATCAGATATCATGGTATCATTATGTCGTTTGGCCCAAACTAAGTATGGCCGGAAATAATTAGTTTGAATTTGAATAAATTATTAAAATAATTTGCAATTTATATATAATGAATGTTCTTATTAAAAAAACAGTGGATCAATTCAGAGTTGAGAAGATCAGAAAAGTTCACAACAACAGAATCAGATCAGAGCAGTATATTGGTTCAGAATCAGCTCATGAAGTAATCAGAACAGAATCAGCTTAGAGAAGATTCAGAGCAGTTCAGTTCAGATAGAAACGAACAGAATGGAATAGAGCAGTATAGATCAGCTAAGAATAGATAGATCATATCAGAACAGAATAAATCATAGCAGATAAAATCAGAACAGAGCCTACATAACAGAACTATATAATGAATGTTCTTATTAAAAAAACAGTGGATCAATTCAGAGTTGAGAAGATCAGAAAAGTTCACAACAACAGAATCAGATCAGAGCAGTATATTGGTTCAGAATCAGCTCATGAAGTAATCAGAACAGAATCAGCTTAGAGAAGATTCAGAGCAGTTCAGTTCAGATAGAAACGAACAGAATGGAATAGAGCAGTATAGATCAGCTAAGAATAGATAGCAGAACAGAACAGAACAAATCATATCAGAGAAAATCAGAACAGAGCCTACATAACTGAACAAAACAACTCAAATCAGTTTAGTGTTGAGAAGAGCGGAACAAATGAGATGAGATCAGAGAAGCGTATCAGTTCAGATACATAGAGCAGATGATTCAGAACAGTATAGGTCAGTGATCAGATCAGGTCGGAGCTTTGTATCAGATCAGTTCATATAAGAAGAGGTGAGCTTATTGAAGAAAATAGACTCTCAAGAACTCTTAGAAGAGACTTTCAGAGTTGCGTGTATGTATAGAGTACTGATTCGGATGAGAATAGAAATATCAGTTGTGCACCAACAGATGCCGTCGTAATGCCCTGAAGATCAATAGATGACAACATGTGATAATGCAATAAGATTATACATTGTAAGAGAATATTTCTCACATATATATTCACTCACATCTTCGATAGCTAGCGAAACAAATAAGTCGAGTGAATATAATTCAAATCTTTAAAAAGCTGTGCTGACACGAAGACGTTAAGCTTGGTGTATGTAATATTCGCATATAGAGGTAAACAAATGCAGAAAGATGAGTCTAGAAGTCTCAGTTTGGCAAATGTGATAAGTCTCGTCTAAGGTGGGTTTGTATAAGCTGATGTATAGATCAAATTTTTCTAATAAAACCTTCTAATTCGGGAAAAAATGGAAGACCTAGAAGCAGAGAATTCATACTTTCATAAACAAATCCTAGAATACTTCTTTTTACTGCACTATTGCATTCATGCTTTATATCGACTTTAAGTTTCAGTTACACTATGTCATGTATTCTCTGCTCGATATTTCAGGCCAGACCCGATATTTTTTCGGTGCACAAACATTTCAAGAATCAGAGTTATTCCAACTCTCTTCTTATTCAGATCACAGTCTAGGTAGTGTGCGCTGTCTCATTGCTTTTAAAATATTATTGAATTTAAACGTACATTGTCCCTATTCTGTGTTGTCCCTCTGCATGACGCGATCTGATCCGGTCCTAAAATTCTCTACAGTTTCACCAATTACTATGTATTTTTTTTTTGTCTCATCTTAATCGCAGTAGGTTGCTTTCGTTCATCACATATGCTCTTGGAAATTTTATTCTTTTCAGATGGCTTCTGTACTGCGCTAGAATATATATATCATATATGTAATCATAGTTAGAATTAAATCTATAATAGCTGCACTTTTTCTACTTTAATTATCACATAAATTTAAAGTTAGACAACGAAGATAAAGGTGCACAAAAGAACCATGATCGATGCGGTCATAAGCAACCTCAATTTTTTCTCAGATGTTTATACCATGTGCAAACCCTTCGACCACGTGTTTTCCGATCCTTCATCCTTGTATAGTTTATATTAAACTAAATTAAAAAGCTTGGAATCGTAACTGTAGCAATAATCATATAATAATTTATAAAATCTTTTTTAAATAAATTACATTAATTACTCTTGTCACCTCGGTTTCTCACTATTCTCACCCTTTATCTTTTTTTTTTCTTCTAGGGTTAACCTAATAGAGGACTAACACTAACCCCACTATATAGGTCAAAGACACATTGATCTATATATGTTTTAAATCGAATATGCACAGATAGACAGTGACATGAGAAAGATGATCTATATAAAAACATACCCCACAATATTTCAGTGGAGAAATATGAACACACGAGAATCGAACCCATAAAGCTGGAGAGTACAATCTCACGTCCCAAACCTTACCAACTCGTATATATTTCTGGGGCCCGTTTATCTGTTCTTACTTTTTCTCCAATGAAACCATATTCAAATTTGAACCAAAACAGCCCAGAATTGAGACTAAAATTGATTGATCATAATATCAGTTATCAAACGTTAGCATCCCGATTTCAAAAACGATCTTTCCAACAAATCACCACCACGTCCCGCCTATTGTGAACAAGCGACCCATTTTTATTTTTAATGTTTAATACACCAAATTAAATCTAATAGTAACATAGCAGCTACAATATTACAATATTTGTTTGTAGACTCGAGGTTTCGCCTGACCAATCGGGAACTTCAATACAGGGAGACACTATTCAATGGCCAAGAGTTGGCCGGTGCAAGCATAAAAACTAAGCGGCCAAATCTCCATCTTTCACACTTGGACTGTGTTTTAGTTGTATTGATGAATGAAGTATAACATAATTAATATTTAATCATATGTTTAGTTGTTAAATTGTAAAATCTTTTTAAATCTTTCAATCTGTTATAATGAGATTTAGATGTGATTTTTAATCCTAAATTATAGAAGGGATTATTTATCTATAGATGTTATGAGTGAGAATTATGTCTATTATACTTTCGTTTGCTCATAGTTTTAGTACCTTATTTCATCATATTTTTTCTTGAAATTATTTAATATCATGTCGTAATGAGAAATAAATTTTTTATTCAAGTTTTTAATTTTTTAAAATAAACAATATTCGTACCTAATAATATTTCAATGTACGATCATACCGTTTTCATTTACTCAGTGGCTCAATATCTCATACTACTCTAATAGGAGTAGAAAATCTTGTACAATATTATATACCGCCATCAATTATTATTATTATTATCGAATTATTTGTAAAAAAAAAAATGATCTCTCGTCCAAAACTAGTGATTGCTCGGTTGAAAGATCCTCCAAGTTAAAAGTATTGAAAGGTAGTTCTTGGTTGAGTGTCGATGCATACATGACACCCACCACGACTACCGTCAAGTGTATGGTCTCTACTATCTTCTTTCCCGTCGCTTTCCTGTCTGTTGTCTTTTACACTCTCCCCTCACTTTCCTATTTCCACCACTTCATCTTCAACCTGCTTAAATCTTTTTACGTTACCCAGCTACTCCTGTGATCAATCTTTGCTGCTATACACACAACCTTTTTTCTGCTCCAATCCACTTCTTTTATCTGTACTATGATGATATATAGTTGGAAGTGACGCATTGAGCAGTTCTTGATTTATAGGTGGATAGGATAGATGAGTGATCATTATCTGTTTCGGTTTTTGTGGAAATACACAGTCTTGGATATTCCCCTTTTCTCGCAAATTAAAAATCAAGGAAAAGGTTGGATCTCATTGGCACAGTGAGGTGATCCGGGGCTTACGTTTATGCGCTTCTTGGGTTTCATTTCCATTCATTTATTTCAGTCGTTCCTCTATTGGGTATAGTCTTTTCCTGTTTATCCGAGGTGGGCACAGATATTTTGTCGGTGCGTCGCCTCCCTCACGGCGGGTTAGGGTTTTATATATGTGTGTGTATGGTAAGATACAAAATCCGTCTGCTTGGCTACAACTTGGAGTTGGGGAACGGTCATCACATGCTGAGTTGGTGAGTTCTTGATTTTGGAATTTTATATTCCACTTGGAGTTTCGTTGACTTCTTTTATGAAGAGAGGTTTCTTCTTTCCTTTTTTTTTTTTATGTTTTTAAATCTTTGATGCGGTAGAATCTTTTTTTTTTTTTTTAGAGATTATTGTATTAGATATGGTGATGTTATGATAAGAATTTAAAGTAGAGAGCGGTGAGGGACTTAAAAAGTGCTTTCGAGGCTTGCTGCTGCTTTCCAACGGTTCGAAGTTGCTCATCTTAGCTTTACTGTCTTGGAAGACTTTGCCGCTTTTGCCCTACTGTCACTGTTGTTTAACGACCATGGAATAAGATTCTGTGTGAACTTTGGTGACCTGTGATGTGTGGTTGTGAAGTTTACTGATCCTGTTGTTATTATTTAAAGGATAGGAGGAGTTTGTTCTTTGCCTGCTTGATCTTTTGGGGATCCAAGATTCATTTTCGGCACTCAGATTGCCAACAGGTGGACTATTGCTGTTTTTCCGTTGGAATTAGATTTGGGATCTACTACATTTGGTTGGCTCACATTAGGTTGATATTTAGAAGCATCAATCCATGGGACTTGTTAGAGGTCTTGTACTGCTCTGTTTCTCCGTTATGTGGTTATTCTTGTTGCTGAGAGCCACAGGAGCTCAATCACCTACTTCTCCAACTTCTAATTCAATGTTTAGTAATGCACGGGCCCTAGATGCTCTCCTCCAAGACTATGCTTACCAGGCATTTGTGCGTCCGCGAACAGGTGTTGTCTATGATGGAGCTGTACCCTCTAATCTCTCAGGGATTCAGGTTTCGGCCATGAGACTCAGGAGTGGTAGCTTAAGGACAAAAGG
Source organism: Dorcoceras hygrometricum (assembly GCA_001598015.1). Lineage (NCBI taxonomy): Eukaryota > Viridiplantae > Streptophyta > Magnoliopsida > Lamiales > Gesneriaceae > Dorcoceras > Dorcoceras hygrometricum. The sequence continues at coordinate 18,633 of KQ999853.1, read as the reverse complement.
TGTTCGTATGTACAAGGAGTTTGAAATCCCCAAGGGTGTTAAGGAGCATCCTTACGTTGAGAGGCTTGTTTTGGTCTACCAGAATTTGGGCAATTGGTCTATGGTATATTACCCCCTTCCCGGCTACATGTATTTATCACCAGTATTGGGCCTTCTGGCTTATGATGCTGGTAATCTTATGGCCAAAAACTTGCCTACGCTGGATATTGTGGCATCTAATCAACCTATATCTATCAAGTTTTCGGAATTGAAGTCTGTGCCAGAAGGGTCAGTTCCGAAGTGTGCTTCATTCGATTTAAACGGTTCAGTTAGTTTTTCTAGTGTGTTGTCGGATAATATTTGTACGACCTTCAATCAGGGGCACTTCTCTATTGCAGTGGAATCAATTGCCCCTGCTCCTGCACCATTCTTCTCCGCTCCACCTCCTTCACCACGAGTAATTAGTGGTACTCCAGAACAGCGGCAAGGGGGTAACAATTCCAAGGTCTGGATTATTGTGGGGTCAGTGGTGGGTGGATTTGCTTTGTTAATTATTTTAGGACTCTTGATTGTGTTGCTAGCCAAGTATAAACGTAGGAAGAAAATGCATCAAATGGAGAGAGCGGCAGAGGTGGGGGAGGCTTTGCCTATGACCACTGTTGGAAGCACCAAAGCACCAGCAGCTACGGGAACAAGGACGCAACCAATGCTTGAGACCGAATATGTACCCTGACTTTATTTTTGAAATCCTCGCTTTTTGATTGCAAACCAGTTAGGTGTCGAGTCCCATTGCTTTGTTCATTCTTGTGGGTTGTCATATGGGAAGTACAGTGATTATTGTTAGTGTATATAATAATCCACCGTGACCTAGAAGAACATTCATATTTGATTCATTTTTCAGAATCAGTACTGTTCATTTTGGCTGAAACCAGTGAATTTCTAGTCTCTGTGCTCAAGGAAGTTTACTTGTCACACTACTGGAATTTTTTTAGTACCTCTTTCCTTGTAGCCGATGTCACACTACCATTTTTTTTATAAGAAACTTTGATCAATTTAGAGTAAAATTGTAATTGAGCATTCAACCATCTATCCATTTCAAAGGTGAAACCATCTGCTATCAATTTACATATATAGTCTTGATCGTGTTTTCAGTAAAAGGACTCGAACGCTTCATGCATGTGATGTGCATGCTGATAATTATGACAAAATCAATACAAGAGGAACACCCCAAAATATCTCATTTAGATTTGACATACATACGACTAAAATTAACCTTTTAGCATCAATCAGTGGAAAGATTCCGGATAGTTAAAAATCAACATTAAATTTTTAGTTTACTCAATAGTATATTAGATATTGTAATATTACTACTACTGACAACATAAAACAAGTATGTAAATTTCCTAAAATAATTCCACAAAAGAATCTAAGAAACATTTTCCAAACTATTGATATAAAAAAATTATAGAATAATCTTCGTACCAATTTTTTTGTAGAATGTTTTTCTCTAACAATTTATGCGTAACCTTATCCAAAATAAGGTTCTCAACTTATTATTCAGTTCATTCTGTGCATGTCTTTCCACAGATACTCTTTTAGTCCTTTTGTTCGGCAATTGCAAGTACTATTTAATAAGGTTCTGTATGAGTTACAGGCTTGTGGAGATCAGTATAAAGGGCGGTACCTGTTTACTGAATTTAACACCTATGGGTAAGTAATCACAGCCTCTCGCCACCCTAAAACGAATCTATCGAGTTAGATTGACATTTTCCTAGGATTGATAAATGACGTACAATAGTTGACAATTCAGGCCCTGGATAGTTGATAACAGAAATCAAGGTAACACAAATTGATGAAAAAAATTGTCATGTCTTTCAGAACGTGAAGCTTTCAGGGATTGTCATAAGGCCATGTTCCGTCACCAAATAGCATTTCCCACGTGATAAGAATGGGTCTCAAGCAATAAACACAAGAAAATACAACTACAAAGTAGTTCACATAGGAAGCCACAGGCCGAGAACTTGACATACATTCTTATTTGAAAGAAGCCTTTTAACAGAGTTGCCTGCATCATCGTGACAGAAAACAGAATCAGGTAATTAAATCAGAGAAGTATATATAAATAAATTAAGAGAGGAGATAGTATAAGAGTAACATAATGAAAAGTAAGATATATCAGAGAATTCTTTTAGGAGACAAAGGATTTCTGGTCTAATATTGGGTTCTTACCAAAGCTATTACATTGGGAAACCTTGAAATGGCTTTGTAACATTTCTTAAGATAGTCAGAGAACAACTTAACCACACTTGATGAATTTCTGTCTCCTTTAGCTTTCCCCAGGCCCCTTAGCCAAAGACACCCTCATGCGTGGCTGCTCTGCTTCTTGAGAGCTGCTGCTTTTGGTCCGGCTAATTAGCCAGATTACCTCTTCATATCTTAGATTTGCATACTTCATTGCTTATTAGATTCAATTGTTCAAGGCTAGGATTTGAGAAGTTAATATCTTGTGCCAATATTTTTCTACTTTATGGTATTATTGGCCCCATAAGATTTTGTAGGCTTCTGCAAGACTGACATTTAGTTATTGATAATTATATAAATAGAGTTAAATTACTTTGAGGCATAAATAGTGTTACACTTTCTAGAAAAGTCCGTAAACTTTTATTTATTAAAATCTGTCACTGTGAAGAATGGTTGAACTAGAGAGATGTTGAGGTGAAACTTCCTCTTGTTTATATAAACTTTTCGTAATCGTGAAGAATTGTTGAAATAGAGATATTGAGGTGAAAAAGAAGGATGACTGATGCATCAAAATCGAGATTTCAGGATAAAATAATTAAAATTTGAATTCACTGTTTAAACGGAAGAAGAAAGGAGAGAGATCAAAGCTGTGAGATTGTAGAAACTAAGCAAATGAAGAATGATAAAGGGAGAGGGAGTTGAGGCCTGCGATGCCGAAATAATTTGCAAAAAACAGACAGATGTGGCAGAGCTTCGACCAGAAATGATAAACCTAATTTTGGAAGTAACATACGGAGAAAAGAGCTTGAAAGGGCCAAGATCTAAGAAAAACTTCAAACTGTAACTGGGAAACTTTTCATCATCATCTATTACCAGTTTTGCACCAAAGGAAGCCATTGGAAAGATCAACTCCTCAATTTTTTTGGAAAGATCAACTCCTCAAATCTTCTCGCTTCTTAATTTATTTATCTTCAAGCAAGTTTCAAATGGTGTAAAGCCTGCACCTTTGTCATTCCATGACCCACAATAAACTGGAAACTTTCTGTGGGAAGAAATTTCCACGGACAGTTATTACTTAAAAGGCATTTTGTTTGGCATGAAGAAAACATGACAACTGTGCCTATATTAAAAATATTTGGTTAACTCCATATATTAAAGCCTTTGCGATCATTCTATATCATCAGACCCAAATCAGTGGTTGAAGGAATACTAGCAACACATATAATGTAACTGCCTCGAAGAGGTCCATCTTGTAAATGCTCGAACGTAAGGAACCAACATAAAATGAGTGGAGAACAATGAGAATAACAATGCATCCACTAACCTAATTTTCACGTAACTAAAAGGTTGTTTTGGTATCAAATGAGATGAAGACTTTCATCCTAAATGTCAAGTTTAAATTAAAAATGGGAAAAAAATCCTTGATTGGATTGACAAATTTGTTCAAATACAGCAGTAAAAAAAGGCCTAAGAATTTACAGAATATCAATTATTTACACAGCACTCATTTTAAGTGACCACCTTCTCAAAGGCCACAAAGTCCTTAGTGTGGACTGAATAGAAAGTTTTAAAATGTAATAAAATTGTGTTACTGCACAAATTGCCTAAAGAAATCATATTGGAGGTATTCCAGTTTTAATAAAATAAACCTGTCGTACTGCATCTTACCAGAGATATATATACTTGGAGTCTGGTTTATATTCCAACCAACATGATCATAGTCTTTCTAAACTGCAATCAACCTAAACCTCCATATATTCACGACCTAAAATCTTACATACAGATTATTAATACACTATATGCGAATCTCCAAATTACCTACACACCCTCCTTTCTTCTCCATCCAGAGAAGTCGCACAGTAGAATAACTTGTTGCAATTATTAGATTCCAAAAATATTAATTTGGAAAATGAAAGTTTGAAGGTCAAAGTTATGTGTATCATCCATGTATCTTACAATGATCTTAGCAATATTCTATATTAAAAGATTAAGATAAAAATGAAAGTACTGCCCGTAAGGATCGGTAACAAGCTCTCGCCAAAAGTTTTTGCATTAGAAAAAACACCGAACATGGATAAATTATCTTCTCTATACAAAGGTATCATGGGATCTTTTGTTAAAAAGAAAGGGAAAATTAACTTTTCTGACAACCAAATGAAATTTAAGTTTTTTTCTCCAACAACAAAAAATAGTAAATACGTGTTGCACACTTGAATATGTAAGAACGAGAACTATAGGTAGGGGTACATATCGTCCAATTGATCATGTCCTAAGAAGTAAACGCTTATATTAGCGGACATGAACGTATTGAATTTAACTTATCCCAGACTATGTAAGCGAACGGTCAAATTGAAGAGAAAGAAGATTTTTCTGTCACAAATTTGCTCCTTTGCGGCAAAAACACGAAGACCTTGGCTCAAACGTATCGATAAGAGCACTGAGCCTCTCAGGTAACGAAGATCAATAGATATTTCCAAAACTTTCTTCAGATAATTAGCAGCATATACCAGTGACGGCACTTAGCAAACAAAAAAAAATGGGGAAGGGGAAAAACCTTATACGAAGCCGATAATCTAGCTGGAAGGGGAATGAGAGGAGAGCATCTCCATGATCTTCTTATCCCTTTTCTCCATGGCCACATCCCACACATCGTTTCCGATGTGCTTCGGCTGCAAAATTGTACGATTCATTATCAGAAGGATCCAAAACGAAAAGAAATACACAGAGGAATGGGATCTGAAGTGCAGACGCGGCCATGGGCAGCTTTGTGGATGAAGTATTGGGCGTTTCCCATAACGCACAGCATCCCCGCTATAATCCCCAGCGGTAACATCGCTTCCAGCCATACCAACGACATTTTTTATTGCTTCTCTCTACCACGGTCTTCTTGAGTTCTGTACTACTGCAATTTGAATTGATTTTATTTTGAACAGTGGAATGGTTTTATGGCAGGATCCAAATCCAAACATCGGGCTTGGGTTTCCAACCCGTATTGGGCATGACCCAAGAAAAGTCTTAAAACGGGCTTGACCCAATTACTGTAGTACAAGTTTTATGCTTAAATATATATATAAATTATTTGATATTTATATTTAGGATTGTCATGTTTAACAGCTATAAATTTCAGAATCTTATAAATTTCAAATATTTCCCCTCCAAATGGGCAGACAGACGCATGTCATATAGAATCTGGATTTGCTACAACGTGTTATATATTAATCTAGAAACGCAGTGGTGAATGAAGACGACGTTTCTACTTCATGACATTTTGAAATAAAAATTTACATTGATATTTGTACATGTCACCAAAACAAGTCTCGTCAGGAATCACATCGTTTACATGGATGAGGGAAGCCTGTCAAATTCGAGACAAGCTAATATTTTGGGTGCCAGAACATGCCTTTGATGCCCTCCGGGTCCGGTACAAATCCCAGGTTGCGATAAAACTCGACAACTGAACAAAAATATGAAAGATATCATGCTAACAATAAACAACCATGTTCAGTGCTTGTTCCAAGTTGTTTTCTTGCCTCAGGTTGCTCGGTGAAAACTGGCTCTTCCCAATTGATTATTAGATGTTTTTTTAAGGAGCTGCTTTACCTTGACTATCCGCGAAGAGTGAAATATTTCCGATGTCCCGTTGCAAAAGTGACTTTACAAGCTTCTCAATGAGGGCTTTCCCAAGTCCTTGGCCCTGAATCACAAATCACGAGTAAGCATTGATAATCACCACGCACAAGACGCAAAGGATGAAAGGACTAGATTTCCGAGCAAAGATTCTATCAATTTGCTAAAGAGCTTCCTTCTAACTTAGTATCATCAGACTACCTGATAGGAAGGATCAACAAGAACATCCCATATTGTTGCATTAAAAGCATGATCAGATGTAGCTCGGGCCATGCCAATCAACTTCTTTTGTTCATTTCCCTCTGCTAAAGAACTAACCAAAGTACATAAGATGTCCGTCACTCAGTTTACAAAAGGCCAGATTACCCAGAGTTACAAACGAATTTTGTTGGAATATGTACTTCCAGTAATTATTTCCTGGTAAAAAATCCATTATTTAACCTGGAATGGTCCTACTACGACGTACCTTCGCCAGCTGATTTGCTCACAGAATGCAAAGTAGCAACCATATAGCTATTTCTAAGAGCTGCAGCAAGCTTAGACAAAGGTCTCCGAGGCCACCCAACCTATGAAACCCATTATGGGAATCATTATATTGATTTTTTTTTTCCAAAATTTCGTGGTGCCGATATAACAAAGAAATGTTCAAAAATACTAAAAAAGTTTCAAAGTTTCCGGAGATGCAAGAGGTGAAACCAAATAAATACAACCCTCTATACACCACATATGACCAAACTGCCAAAGGACCACCTATTCTTTTCTGGTGTACACTATCTCAAGTTGTTTGAAATAGAAATAGAGGGAGTAATTCAAAGAGGACCTGCACGATATACTTTAGATTTCAGATCATTCCAATTAAGAGAAACTGTATGACTACAAAGTAACTTCAAGACAAAAGAAATTGCACAGAAGCCAATACACATTTCATGACAAAATTTTCCCATAAATTTGCTTAAATCAACCGAAAACTGAACTGGAATTAAAAGTTAGCTTTTCATAATGCGAAACATGGCTGCAAAATTAAGTGCACAGTCCCATTTATCGTCACATATCAAGCATTATATCTTTGCAGCAATGGCCTCTCTTTAAAGGAGCAGAATAAAAGTGGCCAAAAGGGTCAAGATTATGCCCATGGAAACAAATGTCTCCAACGATTTAGTTTACAACGAATTTTCCTCGAGGGAAATAAAAAACCGACAACAACCATTATTCACCTTATCACACAAATCTTGAAGATCATACACATCGACATTACCACCGGATGAAAATATGATCTGCTCAACCGTTCCATCAGGTTGTGTTCTCTCAACCATGACAAATTCTTCAGGTAATATATCTTCTTCTTCGGCCGCGGAAGGTGGTTCTATAACTTGTGCCGTATTGTTCTTCAAAATCCTAAAACAAGAAGCCAATCAAAGTATTCATCTGGAAAGCTCACGGCGGGTTTAGACTATCATAATATCCATTGGTACTACAGTGAAAAATAATATAAATGCCAGCCACTCTCAGCATCTCTGCCAAGCTGATTATGCAAGACAGTATTCAAAGCCTAGTCTTTCAAAATATTAGCAGAGAGTACAGCTAATATATCTAGCAGAAAGATACCAAACACTTTACTTTACCCTGCTCTTATGGATTCCCAAAACCGAACCTTAAGTCTAGAAATCTTTTGGTTCCTGGTACCTGCAAAGTAGATGGTGATCGACATTAGAAAGCAAGCCAATGAACCATTGTTATCATACTGTGGAAAGGTCGGTCGGTTTTCATGTCAAAGAACAATTATTACACTAAACACACTCTTCACGTAGCTATAGTGTGTATTTTTAAAACCCACAAGCTGTTTTGGATGTTAAAGATATTGCCGCTCAAATCCATTGAGCGCAAATTGCCAAATAAGGGAAAAAGATAATGAATAAAAGGAGAGATATGACAATAAAAGCATTAAGGCATAATGGAAGCAACCTGTCCCGATCAAGAAAAGCTGATGAGATGAAAAATTGAGCGAGTGAGAGCGGGATTCAAGAGAAACAAGCGGAGGGTAACTGTATAAACAGAAGCAGCATATTATTCCATCAGGAACAAGTAGACAGAGTGAGACGAGGCGTTGGATTCGGTACTCACTGCTCGATTGCAGAGGGTAACACGAAAGCCGCTCGGGCCGGCATCTTTTTACGAGGCGGGAGCTTATGTGGGAGGGAGGCGGGAGCCACGACGGAGCGGAGCTGATACGAAAAGCTCATCCACACTCTCAAGGGCTACCCATCTTCTTGCAGCAGACTCCGATATTTCCTAGTGAATAATATTTATATACACACACATACAAATATGAAATATTGGATCGCTGTCTTGATTTATATTCAAGACCCATGTAGTCCAGAGTGACTATAACTATCATCATTTAGAACATTAATTCCAGTGCAAATTAGAGTTTCTCAACTAATTCTTCAGTTTATATAATTGAATATTTTTTAACTATATTATTTATAGACTGGTTTTGAGTTGCTTTTTTGTTTGAAACATTTCATTCATTACTTTAGCCATGTGTAGACGGACAAATACAGTTAAAAAAGTTCATATTGATGATGAAGATGGTTTCTAATGTATATTGGTGATTATTGTGAAGCATCAATAACATCTTATTATATAATTTTGTCTTCAATACGATAGTATATAATAAACCATATCGGTAAAATATTGTCTCGAAACATGTGATATGATTAATGTTGTGTGATTACTAGAATCGATTAGGATATGTAGCAATATATAATAAATAATTGTATATTTTGTTTGATCGATTAAAATTGATATAAAATTATAATAATGTTTTGTGTCTTTTAATAATTCATAATTTTTAAATAAAAAAGATATGAAAACTAATGTAGTAATTTTAAATAAATAGTGTGATTGATATCTGAAATAATATATGATTTGATGTACTTAGGATAAATAATACGAGTTATCAAACACATGAAATGACAGGATACCAAATATAGCCTAAAAATCACTACAATGCTTAGTTGGATCATAATCATTCTGCTTTCACGTTTAGTACACAGCTGGTTTTCCTAATATAATGAAGAGGGACAAGGAGTGTGGATTGGTATAACACCACCCTTGATAAGACCAAAGAATCGAAAACTTGATAATAAAAGAATCGGATGAAATGGTGAAAGAAAGAAAAGAGAACTAATCAATTTTCATCTTTGTTGTTAGCAGAGTTTGGGGTTCTTGGGGATATGTATTGTTTCTCTATGAGTTGAGGGGAGCTTGCAGAACTTCCTTTCTGGCAGGGAATTTCGGTAGGCGAGGGTGGAGACGTTGGCGATGGCGGAGATATAGAGAGTGTAGTCCTATACACCACAGGGATTGGAGATATCACCTCTGTGAATTCTTCATTTCCCTCATCCAGGTACACAACATCCTGCATTGTGAGTTGGTGGTACTCTACAATCTCCCTCAAGAAGCGGTTCTCACGGGCGTATATGGAATTTTCGTGAGCCAGTCGAGCCTTCTCTGCCAATAGTGTCTCCAGTTGAAGGCGTATCTGAACAATAAGTATAATGTTCTGACTCTACTTACCAAACATGAGGTCCTAATAATCCGAATACATCTAATGTTAAGTTCAACTTCTCCAAGTGAACACTTTAAGTAACGTTAATACCATGTCATCATCTGCAGGATTAACTCCCTTGTCGCGAGCCTCTCGAAGTATTCTATTCTCTTCTTCTAGCTGAGAGCACCGCTCCTTTGAGAAAGCGAGGTCTGCTTTAACAGTTTTTAGCTCTCGCAGAAGTAGTTTCGCTTTGGCAGCCGTCGCCATTGCCACCTGCGTTGAGAAATTGTAGTGTACAATGCATTTCAAGTTTGAAACACAAACAAAGCAAGAAAATAATCTCACAAATGCATAAGATCAGGCACCCTGTATCTTGTTTAACTGTGTTTCAAATGAGTCTCCAAAGCTGAAGGGAAATAAATGAAGTTCTATAGAAAACGGGATTTACATGTTTATGTTGACGTTATATAGACAGTGCTTGGATTATGATACCTCAATCCATTGTAATTGTTTACTAATAATGCCTCTTCTGTTGTATTAAACAGTGGTATACTTGCATTTTGTTTGTCACTTTGAGATATGAAACTGATACTTAAGAGGCTTACATTTCCTGCTGTTAAACAGAGACATCATACTACAATTTAGGCAGACCAAAGATACGGCGACCTTACGTCGCGAGATGCCTTGAGCTGATCCTCTTTGCTGGTTTGATTTTGTGATTCTGTTAGTTGCCTCCATGAAGTACCAGGTGCACCCGATTCAAAGTTGAGTTCCTCCAAATTGATTCCCTTCTTTCTCAGCTGTAGTTTGCGAGTTTCATGGATTAAATCCGCTGTCTTGTTTTCAACAATAGTGCGTCCTTCCTGAAAATCCATGGCTAATAGATCTTGACATATAAATCAAATCTTAGGAATTCTTGAGCGCATGTGTTGCCTTCAACGGTGAAACTTAAGAAAGAAAACGACATTTTCAAGTCAAAAAATGCTAGCAAAGAACGTCAAAATAGAAAATAAGATAATGGTGTGAATGTCATTTTATGATAACTTTATTCATCTCTTCTTCTGACAAAATCACATAAAATTTCCAACGTGGGAGTCTGATATCTGTAAGGACTACTTAAGACAAAGAACAACTGGTGTACTCAGACCTCCAAAGCATTCCCAATGGTGTCACCGATGCGATTCATCGAAGTTGCAAGTGCATCCAGTCTCTTACGCAGTGTAGGATTGTCCAGCATCGTAGACATCTCAGCCTACAATAATCACAGAACAGAAGAGAGAACAAACCAAGCCATGCAACCAGTTAAGAAACAAATGAAGGAGACATGTCATTCCTCAAGAGCTAGATGTCATTATTCACCTGTCCAATCCTGGAGGAGTTCAACATTTCCGGCAACGTTGCGTTATTGCTATGATATTTTGAATGATTGGCATTTTCATCCTCAAGAATTGACTTGGCTTTTCTAGCTAAAACTCCCCAAAGGCCTCCATCTTCGTTTGAGCTCCCCATTGATGTGTAATCATATGTAGGACCTCCTCCCTGTTCACATAAAAGAACCCGTATAAATAAAGAACCACAAAAACGAATCAGATCAACCAAAAATCCATGTAACATGGTTGCTTCAATAATTCTTATATATATATACGTGCTACAGCAAGAGAATTGAATATATAGGTGGCCGGCATGCGGGAACCTACCTTGTAGTGGTCTTTGAAACGAGAGGAGTCGGAATGCACGGCGGACGCCTTTAAGGCCTGAGCCGCTAGCGAAGACGACTGGTCGTCTCTGTCGTCCGATGACAGCACGTAGGTGGACGATCTTCCCACACCATGTCTCCTTCTATATGCCATCCCCCCCGCCTGAAAAAATATACAAATTCAACAGTTTTGCCACTCCTTCTATATCAATTAGCATCAACGCCTCGATCACGATCCGACGAATGCAGCTCCGAGAGGAAGCGATGAGAGTGCGCGCACGTCGTATGTGCGTCCTTCATTAACAAACTTCCTCCTATTATGCAGCTCTTCACTAATACATATTTAGTTTTAGTCGATTATGAATTTTTTTACATTACTAAAAATTTCTGAAGCAACAAAACTATTTTTCCCTAAATAATTTGGTATTAATATTAGTTTTTAATAGATTTACGTACATAGCAACTAGAAATAAAATCTAGTGGTAAATATTTTGTACATATAAAGATGTCATATTAAAACAAATTTAGTTGACTTTATCCATCTCAAAGTGCTAATTTAAATAATCAATGGATGATCAAGACTAAGACGTTAAGATTAAGTAATTTTATAAAGCATACGAATTGCATCATTAATTACAGCTCACCTTAGAACAACTTCTAATATTTGGTTAGTTGAAGAATAGTTCTTTCTCCATAATGAAATAAATATTTGCATTCATGATATATATTATATTACATTTGGTATGTAGTATTTCTTTAACTTTTTTATATCAATTCAATACGTAATTGTACACTTAAAATTTTTTAGTTATCTATGTTAGAGTTTTAGTAAATTTGATAATATATTTTAGGTAAAAACATCAATGCGAATATTTTCTTCAATCAAGACAGTAACGAGTCTTAACTCAAATACGAAGAGAACTAAAAAAGGTATTACTCCTAATTAAATTCAATTGGTGTAGTACATATAATGTTTTTTACTAATTGATTAATAAAAAGTTTAAAGTATTATTTAAGGAATCAATAATTTTATTCGTAGATTAATTTATCTTTCTCGCTCCAATTTATTTTAAATTGTGAAAACTCTGAAGCTGCGGGTAATATAATATAACAAAAAATTCAATATATTGTTTAATGATAATAAATTTAAATAATAATTTATAATTCTACATATATATGTTTTATAATTTGCAATAAATAATTTTAAAAGTTTATGTGGATTGAATTTGTACCTTCGCCTTTTGTTTCCTCTGCATTATAAGTTTAAATCATAACTTCATTTTCACGACTTTTTTGTTAAATAATACGGGGATCTATAGGTAATTCACTCGTCAGTTTTATTTAATGTATCTGATGTAACTACATTTTGCCTAGTCAATGAACTGTCACCACATTAGACCGTCAGGTCGAGAGGTCGGAAGTTCTATCCTCAAATAGTAAGTTGAGTGAGATCTACTGGAACTGAACTAGGAGGACACTGCTTGGACAAGTCACTAATAGTGAGGTATCACCAGGTTTGAGCCATGACACAGTATAGCTCGAGAAATCTTAAAAGACATGTCGGGAGCTCTGTCCTCGAGGGATGAGATGGATGTCTTTCCTCTAATGACCTACAACCACAAAACTGGTCAAAGGACATCGGGAGTTATCCCGACGGACACCCTCCGATACTTAAGTCAGTTCGAGTAATCGAGAATATATATAGATGGTGCAGAGAATAAGTCTGCTGAATCGTCGTAAAAATGAGAAAAACCTGGATATTTATAGGAGAGCCAACCGGTTGCGTGTGTACTACCTGGGTAATCATGAGCCGAAGTGGGCTTAGCAGACCTTGCGTGTACACAACCAACCAAGTTGTTTATGGGCCACTATCATAGCTGACATCTTGCCTCGAGGTCGTGTCGTCAGACTGTATTGTGAAGATTCGTCGCACCTCGAGATCCTAAGGTGCCCTGGAAGTACTACCCGAGCTATATCGCTGGTGCCCATGGAGCGTCTATTAGGCGTGTGTTGGCTGAGGAATGTTTGAACATTTACCCAACGTGACATGTTTAATTGATGGAATATTCTCGAGAATCGAGGTGACCGAGGGTGTTAGACGAAAGAGCGCCAGAGCTCTTCCCTCAAATCCCGAAATGAAAATTATTAGCGGTATCAGTATCAAGTTTGAATTCTGTCTTTTATTATCCGTCCGAAGGGTAATGAAAATAAGGTGGATAAAAAATATAAAATAGGTAATGATAAAAAGTAAAGAGATACTGATTCATCATCCCACAAGTAGAGATATATGTATTCTGACGGTGTTGAAACAGCAGATTTATTTATATATTATCAGATATCAAAATATAACATAAGGTTGCGTTTTTGGACTACTCTTGTACCAGTTTTACTTTTGCAAATTCTTTTGTTAGGATAAAAATATTTTTAATTTTTTCTCACATTCTTTCATAATTCTTCATACATTTGCGTGTGTGTATTGATACATATTGATAGATACTATGTAAATTTTTGTTAATAAGAGCTTTATTTGATATACGAATATGATCTCTCCCGTTTTCTTATTCGATCGTCGCAACGGGGGAAAATAACATGTACTTTGACATCAAACTTATCTTCAACTAATCGTCTATAAATTAAATTTTAAAACTAAATGGTTTTGGAATATCCCTTATTTTTCTTTATAGTAATCCAATTTATTCACAAATATTTATATACATTTATGAGCATAAAAATATGATGGATCTGTGTCAACAGATCCAGATTGAATTTTGAATTACACAAAACTTATTATTGTGTTTCTAACAAATCTACTTAGTATATAGATGCTAGCTATCGAAGAAAAATATCATGAAGCAAAATATGTCCAGTCGATGGTTTACAAGATAAAGTTCACAGCTGTTTTGGCTTATATTTTAGACGGCAGCTGGATTAGCAATGGAGACGTCCAAAGTTGAGTCAGTTGTTCGTAATCAGGCGGAGGCCAATTTAGACCAGCAGCTGTGATATTCGCTAAAGGCTGGAGAAAGGTTTGAAGAAGAAGATGAACAGTAGAAGTCTGGATCCAGTTGTGAAGAGAAATCGAGAATCAGCAACGATGACGTCAGCATGTCTACTGGAGAAAGCTATGAGCAGCGATGATGACGTCAACAGTGATGTCATCACAATCAGCAGTCGACTAGAAGCGCAAGATCTGGATCAGCGATGATGACATCAGCAGTGACGTCATCACAATAGAAGTCTGGATCCAGTTGTGAAGAGAAAATCGAGAATCAGCAACGATGACGTCAGCATGTCTACTGGAGAAAGCTATGAGCAGCGATGATGACGTCAACAGTGATGCCATCACAATCAGCAGTCGACTAGAAGCGCAAGATCTGGATCAGCGATGATGACATCAGCAGTGACGTCATCACAATCAACAGTGAGCTACAGTGAACCAGTCGATGGTATTTGAAGTTAACGATAGCAAAATGATGTCGTTTGAATAAGTTGATACGACAACGTTTTGCCTTCGCGCTAAGATTCAGCAGATGCTCTTTGCGATGGAAATAACCAGCAGGTGGCTACAGTACATCCAGATGCAAGCAACAGTACATCCAGACGTGAGCTACAGTAAACCAGCTGTTGATATGCATCCAGTCGCAAGATGATGTACCAGTCGCAAGCTACAGTGCATCCAGTCGCAGACTACAGTGCTTCGCATATCCAGTCGACAAGAATCCAGACACAGTAGTTGAAGTTTCAACCAGTAGCGAAGCAGTTGACGAAATATACTATGAAGATTCACTAAAGCTGGATGTCAACTGCTGAGCTTATTTCAAATGTTGAAGACGACAAAAAGCCTGCAAAAGAAAGGGCACAAAGGACAATCCATGTCGGTACTTTACAGAGCATATTTCAAACGGGAGGAATTTGTGTCCAACGGATTGAATTCAAACATAGGCTTATATACGAAAAGAACGTCATTGAAGAAGTGGGCTGTAAGAGTTGTTGTCGCACAGAAAAGATAAAATCAGTAGAAGACAACAATCAAAGTGAAAATGAACCTGAAGCGAAGCTGTCAACTATCATTCGTAGAGGAGCTTATTGCAGTTGTGTAACGCCCCAAAATCCCTATGACCATATTTATGCATTTCATAAATCATATGGGCCATTTTGGCAATTTTAAATATTATGTATCTGCTGAAATGTTGATATCAGCAGGTAAGATGCGCTGCGGCTGGTTCCAGCAGGTGACTCCAAGGAGCGATGCACGAGCTGATTTTTAAATCGATTGGAAAATGTTTTAAGGAGGTGAAATGCCTGTTTTCAAAGTAAGATTTACATCATTTGCAAAGAAAAGTTTTAATGTGTTCTTCAAAGAAATTTCAGAAAAGTTCGTGCGTTGCTCAAAGGGAGGATTTCTGCAGGAATTTGCTGTTGTTGCACAGCTTCAATTAAGGCACGTAAAAGCTGATCTTTTTCTACACCATTTGAAGCTTATATTGTGTTTTAATGGATCTGCTTGCCTGTATGTTATGGATACATTTAAAGTTCATGTTTGAAATGATTTAGACATGATAAGGAAAGATGGGTTCGAAAATGATGTTTTGATGTTTATGATGCTTCCAGTATGTTTTTCAGAAAGTTTATGAAGTTTTATATGTACTGAGGATTCGAATTTATTTCCAGAAATGCTATGAAAGTTCTCTTATAGTAGCTGTAATATTAGAATTTGATAACTGTGTAATTGGTAGTTGCTGGTTGAATCATTGGTATGGTTTGATAGGCAACAGCTGATAACATCGTTGTTGTTTTGATATTACAAATGTTGAGTTATGTATCCAGCAGCTGTATCTACTTGTTAAGATTCAGCAGCTGTATGGTTATAGCGTTTACGAATGTTCTTCCTGTAGTTGTAATGTCAAAATTTGATGATTTTGTAATCAGTAGTTGTTATTTGAATCAGTATAAAGTCTGGTTTAATAGGCGACGGCTGATAGCAAAATCATTGTTTAGATATTACAAGCGTCTTCGTAAATTTCAGCAGATGCACTGTTCATCAGCAGATGCGTCCTTCCTTGTTAATATCAGCAGTTGTTTTCCTTTGATTAGGAATCAGCAGCTGCATTGTGATTTTAAATTCAGCAGCTGTATTTCTTTTGTTAGAGTTCAGCAGTTGCGTAGTTTTCCTAAAATCAGCAGATGCACTGTTCATCAGCAGATGCATTCCATAGTGATAATTCAGCAGTTGCTTTATTCGTTTTAAGTACTATTCATTTCAGCTGGTATTAGTTTTGTGACTGGTACTATTCATTTATATACACGTGTTAGCGCTTTTTCTTGCAGCTGATCGATTAGCGTATTCCTTGCGACTGATTGACGCGCTAACGACGTCGTTCCTTTAAGTCATAGTAAGATCAGCAGGTAGTCTTGTTATTCCATCTGCTGATCACTCCAACGACATCGTTTCACTTTATATTTATTTAAAAGACCTCGCGACTGGATTCTTGTGTTGCGTCTGGTTCCTATTTGTTGCGACTGGTACTATTCATTTCAGCAGGTATTAGTCTTGCGACTGGTACTATTCCTTGCGACTGGTTTCCTTTCAACCAGTTCCATTTTTAGCGATATGTTTCCAAAGTTGAATTCGATACTCAGTAAAGTTTTAAAATGGGAAGCAAATGTTTAAAACGATGGAACCAGATGATTTACATCAATGTTTACAGAAAGGATTGTTAAGGAACAAAAGATGTTTTAGATTATGGCATAGATAGTTACGGTCACCAAGGAGAAGGGTGAGCAGTTGTCTAGATGTCGACTGCCCTTTCATATGAGCTATATGCTAAAACTGATATCGGGAGTCATTTTGATCAAAGTGCAAATTGGACCACATAGAACTTATATGCCATGATCAACTGAAAATGAAATTGAAAGAAATGAGAAGCTGGGTTATCATCCCCTGTTTCTGCCATTGAATGTTTACTGAAATGTTTACGAAAATAACATTGTATATTGAAGTTCCTTAACATATGCATTGCACAGATGTCTGCCTGCGTTTTATGAAATTGTTACTACTCAGGTTTTACTTGCTGAGCCTTTAGGCTCACTAGCTTTTAAAATGGTGCAGATACGACAACTGGTGGAGGAACAGCAGGTGAAACTTGAAATCAGCAGATAGGTGGCGTTGTGTTTATCCAAGGCCTACGTTTTTCCGTGTCTAAGTTGTATCGTTTTGATTAAGTTGTACTGTATTAAATCAGTAGCAATGGTTGTATATTTACATAGAATATCAGCTGTTGTAAACCGCAATTGCAAAGTTATATGAAATACTCTGTTTTCCGCAAATGTTTTAGCAATAGCGCGCGAACTTAAGTACCTGCTGATCTTCGAATTTGTCTTGTGTTTTGTTTCCTTTGAGTTATAAGAAATGCAGCTTATAACAAATTATCTTTTAGCCCTTCTTTTATTCGAAAATTTTTATTTACCCAATTCTCGTGGCCCCGTTGGGTTCGGGCGTCACAAGTTGACAGCTGAGCTAGAATCAGCTTTTGTAGAAGCAACTTCCCTAGTGTGTGAGGAATAGAGAAACAGAGAGTTGAGTGCTTCATTGTAAAAATCTCACACACACAGAGATTCATTCACATTCATTGTATAGTGAATGAATCTCAAACCCAATTCAATCGGTTCCCGTCCAAGCACGATGACGTTAAACTCTGTGTATGTAGTCTTTGAACAGAGACGTTAAACAAGTTCTGAGTGAACATGTCAGGCCCCGTGCTAATTACTAACAATTAACACATAATAAACGCATAATCACGGAAGCTTAAAAATCAGGGCTTAAAAATTTTTTCGAAATAATATGGCCTGAACTTCAAATCATACATTCAAAATATTCAATACTCAAAATATGAGTTAACTCAAACTCATACAACAGGTAACCACATAATTCAATTCAAAATACAGATCTCCAAATACAATAACACACGGGGCATCCCCCGGTTCTATACATATCATAAATAAACTGGGACTCAGGGATGAGGGGATCGACCAGCTGAACTTCCACTCTGCCCAGCATGGTTACCTAAAGCTCCTGCAAATGGGCACGCAGACCCAGCAAGACAAAGCAGGAAACAAATACGAGGTCAAGCCTCAGTACGAAGAGCTATCAAAGCAGATAAACATGCAACATGCTATAAATCAATGCTATGAATGCATGAGGGCTATCAAGAAATCGGATAGCTAGACCAGTCTGTCAACTGGCAACTCAAATCAAGCCTCTATACCACTCACAGCCAATCAGCCGGTGGAAATCATCGGTCCGTGATCATCGGGGCCCGTCAGCCCATCACAGCTCGGTGGTAGACACTCGAATCCGGTAGTCACCACTCCGACGATAGCGTTGGACTTTTCTGGCACGACCCATAAGTCGGCCAGTCACAACGTGGCACCCAATCAGGTAATCAAATCAATCTGTCACTTCAGGCTCAAGATGTATGCATGAATGCCATTCGATATCAATGCATAAAGCATACAATCCATAATACGTGAAACAAAG
>KQ999852.1:575958-586467 GCA_001598015.1 Dorcoceras hygrometricum | reverse complement strand
TCAACTCAAACAATGGCAATCGGCGATGAGGTTTTTTATTTTTGGTAGGTTTCGTCGGGTGAAGGAAAAAAAACTGAAGAGCCGTTCGTGCGTCGAAGAAGAATACGCGCGCTGTGCTATGTTTGTTTCGTCGAGATGGTAGGGAGGATGTCTTACGTTTTTTAAAAGTCGTGTAGTGTTTTTCATTTTTTTACTTTTTTAAATTTGTTGACGTTTTTAAGTTACTAATTGGGTTTTTTAAAACGTAATCGATGATTATTAGTTGATTTAACAACTAAAACGTGATTGAGTATAAGGGTAAAAACGTAAAAGAACTCTCGGTCCCTTCTATCGAATTAATCTGTCTATCACTCCCTTTTTCCTAAATTTCCCGTCTCTACACTCAGTGTAACATAACAGCCTCTGGGCGGAGCAATCACGCAACGGCCGGGGTGCTCGGCAGCGACCAGCAGCTAGGTACCATGAATGGCGAGACACCTGCCCAGGTTCCTCTCTCTCTCTCTCTCTCTCTCCCTCTTTCTCTTCTTTCTTTTATTCTTGTTAATAAATTGGTGTTTTTTTGGTGACTTGTCAGTTGTCATTCAAAACTTTGAGTTAACTGGGGTTTGGGGTCCATTTAGGGCTTTTTCCATACACACAAAAATAAAGGATACTGTGGAAATCAGGAAACCGCCTTTTACATGTTTGTGATTATGCAGAAAAAATTTAAACTGGTGTTCGTTGTTTTTCCTATTGTCCAAAGGATTCGGACTAATCGACTTCCATTTTTTTTCATGTGTTCTTTCATGTGAATGTATTTTATTTTTGTTTACGATGTGAAGAATGATTTTAGGTTGTGATAAACTGGGAAAAATTCTCAGCATTTGCTTTTAAAAAATTTAGATGATTCTTTTTTGCAGTTTTGAGTAGTTTTTATATTTTCTTCTTTGGACAACTTAGGCTTTTCGAAAAAAAAATGATATACACTAAACCCAACCAAATGGTTAAACCAAACAACGCATGGTTTGGTTCGGTTTTAGCCAATCACAGTTTGGATCGGTTTTGATTTTTATCAAATGTAAAATATTTGTTTGGTTCAAAGTTTAAGTAAAAATAAAGCAAACCAAACTAAAGGATTTATTAATATGAAAATTATACAATAAAGTTTTTAATTTACTATGATTTTTGTAAACAAATTATTTGATTTTATTAATATCCTAATTAATAGTGGGTCTTTGTAAAATGACAATAAAATGGAGAATTCATTTGTTGCATAGTGAAGTAAGCCCAAATAATTCTAACCATAGCTGTGAAAACCAAAAAAGTTACCAATTTGTAACTTCTCATTTCTCACCGTCACAGGCGATAAGTGCACATGCACTTCCTCCTGGATAGTGAACAATG
Source organism: Dorcoceras hygrometricum (assembly GCA_001598015.1). Classification (NCBI taxonomy): domain Eukaryota; kingdom Viridiplantae; phylum Streptophyta; class Magnoliopsida; order Lamiales; family Gesneriaceae; genus Dorcoceras; species Dorcoceras hygrometricum. The sequence goes on along the minus strand of KQ999852.1, from coordinate 585,084 downwards.
TCTCTCCTTTTATTGAAGTTTTAAGTGCAGTAGATAGTGCATGCATTGTGCACTTACAAGAGTCTTTACTAAGTTGATATTTTATATATGCATGTGAATATTTTTCTGGACTATGGAAAATTTTGTCATAAAGTTTTGTGTCGCAAATAAAATGAGTAAATGTTTTTCCTGACCTCCAAGTTTGGTGTTTATTATGATTGAGTTCTTTCCGGGCTTCATTTTTGCAACGGTTAAAGGGGGAAAAGAGAAGGTTAAAATTGCAGATTCTGTATGTGAGATGAAACATTATTCTAAGTAGTAGTATATGTTTGTCAAAAGGATTTCAAACGGTTACATTTACTCAAATTGGTTATTTAGTATAATCATGATCTTATGGGTCTTTGTCCGCTTTTAGGTATTGCAGTTCTTTTTTACGCGGCAACACTACTTTTATATTATGTTGCTTTCCTGATTCACATGGAATTGATTGGTTTGTCTTGCTTTGGGAATTACTAAAGTTATCTGGTCCTGGACTAGTTTGTTGAAGGAAGCAGATAAGCATGAAGTATCCTCTGTCAAACCTGAAATTCTGTTTTTCTACATATGGATGAAATTTTTATAATTATATATAATTCACTCTTTATATACAAATTATGGGACATGATATCTGTGATTCATTTTCTATCAAATGTAAAAAATATTACCTGAGACTGTGTCATGTTCTTGTTATACTAGCTGTCAAACTCAAGGGCATTAGTCGTCTCTGATCTGACACATGTTGGTCAAAATTCCCCTTATATGATTCCAAGGGACAACAACCAGAATGGAGCTGTTAGTCAGATCACTGAATCTACTACAAACCATTCCAAGGTTTGTCACGAAAATTCATAGGTCCTATACTGTCAACTTTATATTGTTCATGTATATGACTAGCTTGATACTCAACTTTAGTTTATCTTTTCCTTTTAAGTCAATAGGAGTGTTTATCTATCAAAAGATCTTCTATGAGTCACCTTGAGGGCAAGATATCGATTGATTTGAAAATGAATTGATGTGCTGTTTGCAGAAACTCCAAGATGATATGCAGGAGCTGGGTCAAAAAATCAAGCATCACGAAGACAATGTTAAATATTTGAAGTATCATAAAAACAAATTGGAGGAATCAATTGTGGACATGCAAGGTATGTGTATTTCCATAATTCACATTCCAGTCTTTCCAGTTATGTAGTCGTAATGTACATCCCAAAATGAAATGTTCTGGTGTCCTTATAGCATTTCCGACATAATGGTATTTTTAAATTATGAGGAACAAACTCTTGGTCCTTCAGTGCCTATGTATATTTAAGAGATGAATGAGTTACCTTGCAGCTATTTCCTGAAATTTAACTGCTAAGATGTGTTCTTAACATCGGTCTCTTCATTCTTGGTTTATGTCGGCTGGGAAACTGAATGATCTCTCTTTTCTAATGGTATCTGTTTGTTTATCATGTGTGTTTCTAACCATACTTGCTCTTCTAGTTACTATTGGGAAGTATTACACTAGCTCTTCAATGGTTAAGGAAGACCATTCTCATACGAAGAATGAGAAGAAAATTATAGAGAATATTCTTAAACGTGAGGGATCAGCAGCTGCATTGTGGTATAAAATGAAAAGTCAAATTGAAACTCAAGCTTCTTACCGAATATTGACGAAAGATGTCATCGGCGTTGTTGCTACACTTGGGATGGTTGACGATGATAACCTTAGCAGGTGGCTTCAATTATTTCCAACCTTTCACTACTTCCTTCGTGCAATATATTACTGGCTCCAATTTTCTTTGCATGCACTCAAGAATTCATATGTATGATACTACTTACTATGTGTTTATTTAAGCTGAAGCAGCATATTTTGTTTATTATGTAGTATTTTAGGACAATAACATCTAAATATTGCAGTCTTGTGTTTTACTAGCTATTGAATATTTACTACTGTGTATTGCACGTTGCTATTGTAGCCGTTTTAAATTGTGCTGCAGCAGTTGGATGTAACTTTACTCCATATGGGTAGTGCGCTGTAAATTTAATTTAAGAAAGTGGGTGAAATAGAACCTGGCTACTAATCCTGATCTGGCTTACTTATTTGCTATCAATTGTGGGGTCTAGGCTTCTTTCAGAGTATCTGGGCCTGGATACGATGTTATCAATTGTCTGCAAGACCTATGAAGGTGTCAAAGCTCTGGAAACATACAACAGTGAAGGTTTAATAGATAAAAGTCTGGGTTTTTGTGCTCTTGGAGCATCTACTGGCAGACCCTTGGATGGTCGGTTTCGTGTCATTTGTCTTGAAAAACTTAGGTGGGTGTATGTTGCACTGATATGATTGAACCAGGTCTCCATTTTAATTCTCCTCTTTTTTGATACTCACTTTTGTGTCTGTCTAGACCATACGTTGGCAACTTTATTGATGATGATCCTCAACAGAGGCTTGATCTTTTAAAGCCAAGACTAGTCAACGGAGAAATTCCTCCTGGGTTTCTTGGTTTTGCTGTCAATATGATCACCATCAACAGCACTAACTTAAATGGTATCTCAATTGATGGGCGCAACCTAAGAGAATCACTATTCTATAACCTCTTTTCCAATTTGCAAGTATACAGATCACGGGAAGACATGCTTAAGGCTCTCCCTTTAATATCAAATGGAGCTATATCTCTGGATGGAGGTGTCATGAAAAGTCCTGGGGTGTTTGATATGGGTCAACAGCGGTAAGAAGCGAAGCTTGACTTTAATGCATTTGGTTTATCGTTCTGGAGTTGAAATCACCAATATTAACAATACGCTTTTCATTATGCATAGGAAGGTAAGGATTAGATTTCTGTTTTTCAATTTTTCAATATCCTGATGTGGAGAATGTTTCATCCATTTGTATTCGGATTTGGTTACCAAGTATTCATTGATGCTTGCGATGTTTTGAAATTGGAATATCTCTCACTGAAGGGGAGACATGGATGTCACGTTCCCAAATGGCTTCGAGAGATTCAACCTGCCCGTGAACTATTTCGAGATTGAAAGTCGTTTGAAGGAGACGCAATGGGAGAAAAACAGAACAATGGGTGATCTGCAGATAGAGCAGTCGCTATTAGATCATGCAAGATTCAATTATGAAAAAAAGAAACAAGAGTTTGTCCAGTTTCTTGCACAAAGCTCTTCTTTTGCAGCACAGGTAATGATTCAATCCTGCTTCGTCTGAACTTCTTTTCCTGTAAAAGAATTCCCTTATCTGAAACAAGAGAAAGAAACCAAGTATCAATTTCTCGCACACTGTTATGGTTTTCTTGACCGTCTCCCCTCCCTCTTGCTTTTTCGGTTTTCCTTTGTATTTGTAACTATTATGACCAAAAACTGAGAGTCCTTTGTATTGTATAATCAACATCAGGCGGGATGGGCCTCGACTCCAAGATGATATTGAGTACCCAAGATATGGCCTGGAAGCATGGTGAACCTTCCTTCGCCTACATTTTCCTGTACATTTTTGTTTGGTTCGCCTGTTGATCTGTTAATTTGATAACCTGATTCTGTTCATTCTAATTTTAGGGTAGTTTTATGTCTGATCAATATAACGTTTACGGTTTACCTAAAATAAAAAATTTATTATAAAAATATATAATAGAAAAGGTAAAATAAAATTCTAAATGTTTTTTTTTTAAAAAATAATTTTAGAAATGATTTCTAATTTCACTCCTTTAAACTAGGAGGTGAAGTTTAAAAATAATGGTGTTTTTCGGGTGAAGCAAAAAAGGTTTTACCTTTTCTTTTTTGGCGTTGACATCAAAATTAGTTACTTTCTCCCTTGATTAATAGTGATAGGTCCATAAATCTTTTAATCATTTCATGCGTCGGTCTGTTTTGAAGACACCTATCACACTCATCCTAAAAAACAAGAACAAAATTTCATTTTATCAATAGCTTACATTTTTTATTATTGCTCTCTGAATTTAAATAATAATATTAGTTTATATTTGATAATTAAATTTTTATCGTCAACTATGTGCAATTGTTAATTGGGTGAATCAATGATTCGTTAGGATTAGTTATAAAATGTTAATTATTATTTCTCAAACATAAAAGATTAATTTATTAAATACTGTTTTTGTAACAAAGTAATTTTTGCAAATTTAGTTTCGCATAATCCATTAAAGGTCGTTAGTAATTTTATTTTCATGAAACATAAAACTAAAGATTTAATTTATGTATTTACAATGTTGTTTAATTTGCAACACATTACATAATGGCTTAGCCAGTTTAATTTTGCATGGTTCATCAATCTATTCTAATCATATCAAAGCCCAATGAAATAAAACGCAAAACCCATATTTTTACAATTATGTTAACTCAAGCCCAAGAAACAAACGACAAGACTATACTCTCCAAAGATTAATAAAAGGAAATGCTCGGAAAAAAGTTGTGGTTTCCGATATTGTGCTCAACCCATCCGGTGTCTAGCAGCTGTAGGTAAAAATGTATTGGTTGGTCACAAACGATAATAGAGCACACGAACTTATCCGCCAAGAGAAAACTAAAAGATAGTTCTTGATCCGTGTCGTAGGAATAAATCGATTATAACCATGAATTTGATGATCGAATGTATAAATATGTAGGATGATGTGATTCGACAAGGATAATGATTCAAAGAACATTACTGAAATAACAGTCATATGACCGAATATATAACGATCGAAGGAGTTAAATCCACGAATTCGTCTTGAGTATGGATTGTTGAATAAAATACACGAATTGTAATAAGGAAATGTCTTGATGGAGGAAGACAATTGATAAGTGGCATATGATCATATCAACCTGTTGAAGAATAAAGAGAACTCCATGAATTGTAATGAAGGGCCTGTTTAACTAACGTGAAATGAACCTTAAAAACCAGAGCCAATACTTGAAAAACCTTGCCTCTGCTGGCAAATCCTGTCGAACATTACATATAATGGTACAAGTTGTACTTGAACTCCAGTTCTTGCTTCCACCATTGTTCAATCCCATGAGCTTCCCTGATACCTTGAGCATTAGTGCCTGAGTGTACGGTCAAATATGCAGAAGGAATAAGATGTATTGCTTCAAAGTCTGTCTCTCTGCCACCTGATACAATGCTTCCTATCGAATGCTGTGTGGCTAATTTTCCGATTTTCCCTGCACCAATTGCCTCCATCTTCACTCGATGCTCAAAATATCCAATGTACTCACAGCAAATAGGATCAAACGGGTTGAGAAATAAGTAAGGAACCCACGAAGACAGCAAGATAAATGGGTGGTGTTGTACAGAATCTTGGCTATGATGCCCGTTAACCATCATTGCCAGACCTGCTGTGATGACACTGTTTGCGAACCTCAACCCCTCCTTCAACTTCTCGCTCGGTATCCATTCAACTGGAAGAGATATAAAGGGAGGGTTGAAGAGGTATGTTTCAAGATGGGTTCCCGTATTTTTCGCCAACTCTCTTCCTATTATCAGTGCCATTGATGATCCAAGAGAATGTCCCGCCAACCATACGTTACCTAGTCCGGCTCGGGAGACGATTTCCAGCACTGTTTCTATTGCATTTTGTATACGTGTGCTCTTTCGCAGGTCATTTAGAACACAGTGAAGATCGAGCTTCAGATCCTCCGACCTGTTTTGTGGACTGGTCATAGTGCCACGAAAGGCTATGGCATACTGTGGAGGCCTTTGGGTTGGGTGATTGTGCTGGAGATGATATGGGAATTTGAACTCCAGAATTGCGCCGAATATGGAGAGATCATGTTCGTCTACAAGGACTTGTGTTAGTTTGAAATCGAAGAATTCCCACCAGGGTGCGGCGTTGCCCGCAGGGCCTTGCCTCTGTTTTTGCCTATCATGTTCGAGTACATATACACCTTGTACCAGGCATGCTGCTATGGATCTTCTGTGGTATGAGTTACTCCTAAAGGCGCAACCACAAAGACTTTTTAGTTCATCCAATTCATCATCTGTTTTGACTTGTTTTCTTGAATCTAAATGGAAAAAAGATCTTACCAATCAACAGAAGTCAGAAACGTTGGCCCAGAAAGATGAAAGATTTCAGATTGGGGAGTTTCCATCACCCCCTTCTCCTCACCCTCAGCCCCCTTTGACAATTGTAAATTTTGAGTGATTAGCGTGCATAAGATTAACAGAGCCACATTCTCAGCAAAAAACAAGGAACACAGAAAAATTAACAGCATTTTTCTCATATTTTGTCAAGGATTTTATAAGTTCTACTTACTGATTTGTGGGTGCTGCCCTGCTCAAAACATACAAGAAGTTGACATTGAAATCTCGTCTATGATATACTTCCATGTGACTATGAGCAGCAAGCATTCAATTTATTAGGGAACTTCAGAAATAATGAATGAAAGTCAACTGGCCAGTCGAAGTCAACCATTATATATATATATATAAATAAAAAAAAATGATTAGGCCGGTCCGGGATCCGATGCATCAACCATCAAGCATTCATTATATATTTACATTCGTGGATGCCCGATTGCATCGGATTTTAGAACCAAACCAGCCTAATCTGCTTTTTATTATTATGTGTAGTATAAAAAATTTTGTGTAAAATGAAGATCAATGATTGAGTTATTTTAGTACAATACTAGCGTACGAATTGTCGAGCAATTAACTATTTTTAAAACATTGAAACTGTAAAATGTAAGTTTGAATCTTATAGGATTAATGATTTGCACTAAACTTCAAGAAAAAATGTAAGTTCGAAAGCATATATATTTACCAAATAAGCACAAAATCCTTCCAAATTTAAATAACATCGATATCAAAATATTCAAATAATATCCAAATACGAGAATCTATCGAAACTTATTAGAATACTAATAAAAATAACAAGCCAAAAATCAAACTATCCGGACAAACCATTTAAACGACAACAGTGGATTATGCCAAAAGTCAACTTTGGGGAGTATGATTGTTAGAGTTATTTACTAGTTTATTATAAAGTATTATATAAATTTGTAATTATTCCGACCTTATGTCCGTGATCAAGGGCCATCGAGTAACTAAATCGTTTGATAGATAAGTAAATTTATGGGTGTGAATGTTAAGAAATAAATAAAAACCCATTTGTTTAATGACATCTCATTTTGGAGATCTTTGAATGGTTAAAAATTATATTTATTAAATAAAAATAAATTAATTTATTTAATTCTCACATTTACGTGTCTAATACACTCAACTCATTGAGAACCAACGGTTTTAAAACTGTACCGGATTGATTGTTTGACCAGCATCGATAATTGATCCGGACTAATCCCATTATGATAATATTGTCGAGAACAATAACTTCATTGTACATAACCATCTCAATATAGCTAAAAATAAAGTCGTTTATCGATCGTAATGATAATCAAATAGTAATTTCATATAACTATAAATGATAATTATTTGTATAAATAAAACAGAGAACCATCTAATAATTTGCATAGTTTCAGTACTTTTTAGTTTTTCAATAATGATGTAGCCGAATTTTTCCACAGCCGAAGAGCTACCACCACCTCGGGTCATCGAACGTCGGGTCGTCGGGCACCACGTCGGGCATCGAGCGCTGAAGGGTGGAAAGCGCTTCTCCTCGATATCTGCAACCACAAGTCACTGGTCAGAGGGCGTCGGAGGTGTGTCCGACGAATCCCCTTTGATTCTTAAGTCAGGCAGTGTGCGAGAGCAAAAGGGAGAAAAGTATATGCTGTGAGAGCAAGTGAGTATGAGAATAAATCTCTAGAATGAGGGAACAAACCTGGTATTTATAGAGGGGCTAGGCGGTTGAGATGAGCATATCTCGGGGGAGATCTCGGGCGGGCGAGATATTCTCCGTGATCTTCGGGGAGATCTTCTGTGATCTTCGCGATCTTGTTGCCTAAACAAGGAAAGGCGTATCGCCCTCGGATTCTCTAAATAAGAAAAGACGTATCCAGGCGGGATTCTTCAGTACGTCGGGACACGGTCCTCGGGAAATAGCGCAGGTCCTCGGGCGTCTCCCGAGCTGGTGTCCCGGGCTTGGCTTGGAGCACGCTGCTCGGTCCTCGGGTCCCGAGCCGAATTTCCTCAGTCGAAGAGCTACCACCACCTCGGTCATCGAGCTTCGGGTCGTCGGGCACCACGTCGGGCATCGAGCGCTGAAGGTGGAAAGCTTGTAACGCCCCAAAATCCTTAGGACCATATTTATGCATTTCATAAATCATATGGGCCATTTTGGCAATTTTTAATTATCATGTATCTGCTGAATTGTTCATTTCAGCAGGTAAGATTTGCGCTGCAGCTGATTTCAGCAGGTAACTCCAAAGAGCAATGCACAAGTTGGTTTGAAATTGATTGTAAAATGTTTTAAGGAGGTGAAATGATTTCTTTTGAAAAAGGTTTGGTGTTTTACAAATTAAAATAATATGAAGGGAATTTTACTAACTTTTAGGAGTGTGTCATGCTTGATATCACAAGTAGCTTGCCACTAATCCCTTTCATATAAATACTTGTTTCTAAAGTAATGATTGTAAAATGTTTTAAGGAGGTGAAATGATTTCTTTTGAAAAAGGTTTGGTGTTTTACAAATTAAAATAATATGAAGGGAATTTTACTAACTTTTAGGAGTGTGTCATGCTTGATTTCACAAGTAGCTTGCCACTAATCCCTTTCATATAAATACTTGTTTCTAAAGAAAGACTTTCATCATTTTCAAAGAAAAGTTTAAAGTGTTCTTCAAAAGAATTAAAGAAAAGATCGTGTGTTGCTCAAAGGGAGGATTCCTGCAGGAAATTTGCTGTTGTTGCAAAGCTTCGTCAAGGCACGTAAAAGCTGATCGTTTTCTACACCATTTAAAGCATATATTGTGTTTTAATGGATCTGCTTGCTTGTTTATTGTTGAAATGTTTAAAGTTCATGTTTGAAATGATTTAGACATGAAAAGGAAAGAAAGATGGGTTCGAAAATGATGTTTTTGTTGTTTATGATGCTTCCAGTATGATTTTTAGAAAGTTTATGAAGTTTAAAAGATACTGAGGATTGGAATTCAATTTCAAAAATGTTATGAATGTTCTCGAAATAGCAGTAATATTAAAATTTGATAACTGTGAAATCGGTAGCTGTTGGTTGAATCATTG
>KQ999852.1:463172-574877 GCA_001598015.1 Dorcoceras hygrometricum | reverse complement strand
TATGCGTTGCGACTGGTACTGTTCACCAGCAGATACACTTCACATAATTTCAGCAGGTATTAGTCTTGCGACTGGTACTGTTCATTTCGACTGGTTTTTCTCTCAATCAGTTCCAGTTCAACGATATGTTTCCAAAGTCGAATCCATACTCAGTAAAGTTTTAAAATGGGAAGCGAATGTTTTAAATAATGGAACCCGATGTTTTACAGAAATGTTTAAAGAAAGATTGTTAAGGAACGAAAGATGTTTTAGATTATGGCATAGACAGTTAAGGTCACCAAGGAGAAGGGTGAGCAGTTGTCAAGATGTCAATTGCCCTTTCATATGAGCTATATGCTAAACTGATATCGGAAGTCATTTTGATCAAAGTGCAACACGGACCAAATAGAACTTATATGCCATGATCAACTGAAAATAAAATTGAAAGAAATGAGGAACTGGGCTATCTTCCCCTGTTTCTGCCATTGAAATGTTTATTGAACTGTTTACGAAAAGAACAGTGTTTATGGAAGTTCCTTAACATATGCATTGTACAGATGTCTGCCTGCGTTTTATGAAATTGTTACTACTCAGATTTTACTTGCTGAGCCTTTAGGCTCACTAGCTTTTAAAATGGTGCAGGTACGACAGCTGATGGAGGAACAGCAGGTGGAACTTGAATCAGCAGATGGGTGGCGTTGTGTTTATCCAAGGCCTACGTTTTCCGTGTCTTAGTCATATTGTTTTGATTAGGTTGTACTGTATTAAATCAGTAGCAATGGTTGTATATTTATCTCAAATAACAGCTGTTGTAAACCGCATTTGCAAAGTTATATGAAATACCCTGTTTTCCGCAAAAGCTTTTAGCAGTAGCGCGCGTATTTGAGTATCTGCTGAACTTTCTAATGGTTCTGTGTCTTGTTCCTTTGAGTTATAAGGAATACAGCTTATAACAAATTATCTTTTAGCCCTTCTTTTATTTGAAAATTTTGTTTACCCCTTTTCTCGTGGCCCCGCTGGGTTTGGGTGTCACAAAAGCACTTCTCCTCGATATCTGCAACCATAAGTCACTGGTCAGAGGGCGCCGAAGGTGTCCGACGAAGCCCCTCCGATGCTTAAGTCATGCAGTTTGCGAGAGCAAAAGGGAGAAAAGTATATGCTGTGAGAGCAAGTGAGTATGAGAATGAATCTCTAGAATGAGGGAGCAAATCTGGTATTTATAGAGGGGTTAGGCGGTTGAGATGGGCATATCTCGGCGGAGATCTCGGGCGGGCGAGATATTCTCCGTGATCTTCGGGGAGATCTTCCGTGATCTTCGGTGAGCTTTGTTGTCGAGCTGGTCGGGCTTAATGGCCAGTGCGGAACTGGACTTTGAGTGCCGAGCTGGTCGGACTTATGTATTTACGTAGAAGAGCTACGCGAGAAGTGACCAGTGCGGAACTGGACTTTATTGTTCGGGTGGGGTTGCCACCCAAGGAGGTGCTAGTGCGGAACTGAGCTTTGTTGTCGAGCTGGTCGGGCTTAATGGCCAGTGCGGAACTGGACTTTGAGTGCCGAGCTGGTCGGACTTATGTATTTACGTAGAAGAGCTACGCGAGAAGTGACCAGTGCGGAACTGGACTTTATTGTTCGGGTGGGGTTGCCACCCAAGGAGGTGCTAGTGCGGAACTGAGCTTTGTTGTCGAGCTGGTCGGGCTTAATGGCCAGTGCGGAACTGGACTTTGAGTGCCGAGCTGGTCGGACTTATGTATTTACGTAGAAGAGCTACGCGAGAAGTGACCAGTGCGGAACTGGACTTTATTGTTCGGGTGGGGTTGCCACCCAAGGAGGTGCTAGTGCGGAACTGAGCTTTGTTGTCGAGCTGGTCGGGCTTAATGGCCAGTGCGGAACTGGACTTTGAGTGCCAAGCTGGTCGGGCTTATGTATTTGCGTAGAAGAGCTACGCGAGAAGTGGCCAGTGCGGAACTGGACTTTGTTGTTCAGGTGGGGTTGCCACCCGAGGAGGTGCCGGTGCGGAACTGGGCTCTGGTGCCGATCTGGTCGGGCTTAATGGGCAGTGCGGAACTGGACTTTGAGTGCCGAGCTGGTCGGGCTTATGTATTGTCACGGTGGTTGAGATAATAAGTTCACAAGCAAATAGTGATAAGATATTGTCGAGAAGGTCGAGATAATAGATTCCACAGCAGATAAGATAAGATATTTCCTGGCAGGTCGGAGTAACAGATTCCCCAGCAAATAAGAAAAATTTTCCGAGCAGATCGAGATAATATAGCAGATGGAGATAACAAATACTACAACAAATAAGATAAGATTTTCCCGAGCAGGTCGAGATAACATATTCCATAGCAAATAAGATAAGATTTTTCCGAGCAGGTCGAGATAACATATTCCACAGCAAATAAGATAAGATTTTCCCGAGCAGGTCGGGATAACAGATTCCACAGCCAATAGAGAAGAATTTCCTGAGCAGGTTGAGATAACATATTTCACGATAAATAAAGATAAGATTTTTTCGAGCGGGTCGAGATAACAGATTTCACAGTCAATAAGTTTGATTTCCCGAGCAGATCGAGATAATATAGCAGATGGAGATAACAAATCCTACAGCAAATAAGATAAGATTTTCCCGAGCAGATCGGGATAACAGATTCCACAGAAAATAGAGAAGAATTTTTCGAGCAGGTCGAGATAACATATTTCACGGTAAATAAAGATAAGATTTTCCCGACGCCCAGCTCTATTAAATCGTCTACCTCTATTGTTTAGGTAGAGCAAATAAGATAAGATTTTTCGAGCAGGTCGGGATAACAGATTTCACAGCCAATAGAGAAGAATTTCCCGAGCAGGTCGAGATAACATATTTCACGGTAAATAAAGATAAGATTTTCCCGAGCTGGTCGAGATAATATAGCAAATGGAGATAACAAATCCTGAGTGGGAACACGTCGATGGACTAGGTATGAGCATGCTATGGTAACCCTTCATCGAAAATGGGTTCCCGACAGGAGAGAAGAATCCCGGTGAGATAGGTTGCAGTATCGCGGGAGAAGGAGATAGATATATTTCGTCTTTCTTATCGTTTCCCACAGACGGCGCCAATTGATGTAGCCGAATTTTTCCTCAGCCGAAGAGCTACCACCCCGAGTGTCGGGTCGTCAGGCACCACGTCGGGCATCGAGCGCTGACGGGTGGAAAGCGCTTCTCCTCGATATCTGCAACCACAAGTCACTGGTCAGAGGGCGTCGGAGGTGTGTCCGGCGAAGCCCCTTCGATACTTAAGTCAGGCAGTGTGCTAGAGCAAAAGGGAGAAAAGTATATGCTGTGAGAGCAAGTGAGTATGATGAATCTCTAGAATGAGGGAGGAAATCTGATATTTATAGAGGGGCTAGGCGATTGAGATGGGCATATCTCGGCGGAGATCTCGGACGGGCGAGATATTCTCCGTGATCTTCGGGGAGATCTTCCGTGATCTTCGGCGATCTTGTTGCCTAAACAAGGAAAGACGTATCGTCCCCGGATTCTCTAAATAAGGAAAGAGGTATCCAGGCGGGATTCTTCAGTACGTCGGGACACGGTCCTCGGGAAATAGCGCAGGTCCTCGGGCGTCTCCCGAGATGGTGTCCCAGGCTTGGCTTGGAGCGCGCTGCTCGGTTCTCAGGTCCCGATGTGGTTTATGGGGGGCATCAAATAATATATAATTTATCAAGAAAAAAAAATCTTTGGAGCATTGGAATGTGTTGGATTACAGAACGTGGCGATTACTATATCGATCCATAATGATAACATTACTTAATAATATAATTAGAATGATTATAGACTAATTTCTTGCGGAAATAAGACAAAAATAATAGAGTTTGAATGAGTAACACATTTAATATAAATAGCCACATTTTGTAAATAAAAATTTTACCCACCACGAACAGTTGTCCTTGATCGGTTCCCAGAGACTAAATAGACGTGCTTGCATGAAGTTAATGACGTTCAAATTAATTCATATTTTCTCTCTCATATTATTTTATTGTACTACTGAATTATAACATATTATTAGCATGAAAACCCTGAGATATAAGTTTGACGATGTCTAAAAGTCGGATTGACCTATTTTGCGACTCAGTAACAAGTTGGAATCCTGCGAAGGCTCCAATGAAGGATTTGAGCGGGTTGCTACCTGTGTCACAAAGCAGAGTCAGAGGGGCCGGAAGGTATCCCGACGAAGGCACTCCGACGCTCAAGTCAGCGGTTGCTCGAAAACTATAATGATTCAAGAACCAAATGCTGCTTATTGAGAACGTACCTTAAAAATAAGGTGGAGCTGCCTATTTATAGAGAGCGTTGAATGATTTATAGGCCTTGTCTGAGCGGACCCATTTCTTCGTGACTCAACGGTCAATTTGTTATCAGGCCATTGGACACCCAACTATCGATAATTATCCTGATTCGTTGTAGACTGTGCCTGGGACTAGAAGATCAATGGTTCGGACCGTAACTCATCAAAGTTGATAAAGTAGCACAATAGTTGGAATTAATGTTGATTTTTTCAATGTTGTAGAAATGGTGATTCAATATTTAAACATTTCCCTTACCGACATAAATATTGAGATGAATTGAAATACATACAAGATGATTGCCATTTCAAATTCGATCTTTTAAAAAAAGTTTCAAACCAACTCTTATCATCCAAGCACAACATTAGCTTATTAATATTATAAATATATATACAAAAATCTATCTATATATTATATTATATAAAAGTTAAAGATCTTAGTCTATGTTGGTAAAATATAAATATATTTCAAATATTTATCGCTTTGGCTCTCCTAATTTCTTCGTAATCTCTCCCATACATGATGATGGTACTTGTCATATTTATTGATATTTATATTATTTTCTTTTATTTTTAAAATTCAATCAATTATATACAATTAAATTTTACAAAATATTATTTCGTTTATTTTTAAAATTCAATTAATTATATACATTTAAATTTTACAAAATATTCTTTCGTCTATGTAACTATTATACTCAAGTAACACATATATGTTGAAGTTCAAATAGATTAATATTGATTTGTACCATTTAAAAAAAAACACACGCAACAAAAAAAAAAACATAAAATTACTGATTGACCCCTTACACCCTTAGCCCATAGAAGGACAACGAAATTATATTTGTATATACAATAAGGTATTGTTCCCGTAGTTGGCCACAACCCTCTCCTCCCACTTGTCAAACAAATTGGATAGTTTATTGCATTGCCAAAGTCAAGACAGCACAGGATAAGACAAGACAAGGTAGAAAAAATGGAGGGTCTTTTATTTGTGCCCATCCTTTTTTGCAAGCTTGCTAGGGATAATACTTCCGTCGTTTATGCAAGGACCGTCCAAACTTTGGATAACGAATCCCTTCCAAATTCCAGTTCTATATATTTGAGTGACATAAAAAAGAGAAACTGATGTTCTTTCTTCTCTAATTATTGCCTACATGTCTACTTTTCGCTTAAAAAAAAAAAAAGAAAAACATAACAATAGTTTTTCTGCTGGTTTCCAACTATCGAGCACTTTATTTGTCGCAACTGGATTATTATTTATTTTTTTACATCAATCGAATCTTTTAATTAATATCACAATATTTTCAGTCGTATCTTTATTTTTATATTAATTAATTATTTTAAAAAATATATAAATATATCATTTTAATTTTATCCATAATTTAATCAATTAAAATCAGATATATATATGTATAAATACGATTATACATATCACCTTAATTTTTAATAATCACTCAACATTATGTGTCATTTTATCATATCCCTCGTACCAAACCGATTATCGGCGATAAGGAAAAGAAGAGTCATAATCTGTTTATAGCCATTCCCAACTATGATGATATAGCCCTCCACCTCCGCTCTCCTTTTAACTTTATTTCCCTCTCTGACCAATCACCATTGTCACATTCTAAAATTACAAACAAAGAGACACGAACGTTTTTGTAAAGCCCTATTGCGAATCTTCGAGGTCCACAAAATAAAAATATTTTAATTATAAAGTTATTCGATTATATTTTTTATTTTTATTTTTATTATTACATTATATTGTAAAGAGAATATATTGTTGAAAACATAAAAAAAGGGTAGAAATTTAGTTACATCGTCCGAACCTGACGGTTCGAAATTAAATTGAACAGTTTAAGAGTATTTCTATATCTATATTTCTTATACAGAAATTCGATTATTTTTTTGACCTATTATGGATTCGTTTTGTTTTCGGGCCCTTTGTGTATTTATCACAGTTAAATCCATTGTATTTTTTAAATTAGTTAATGGGAAAGTTTGAAAGTTTGTGAACATCGATTTGAAATGCATCTGTTTTTTTTTTTTTTTTATCACTACATGTAACTGTTTAATTGGATACGAAATATTAATTTGAGCAGATGCATGCCCTACCATAAACAAGACTGTATAAAAATAACCAAATATCCATATTCAAATAAACCTAAAAATGACCGATCAGAACCTGACCCCCTTTTTATAAATAAATATTTAATACGCAAAATAATATAACTAATATAATAACAAAATTGTGCGTTATATATATGATTTTCAACAAAAACAATTGTTTACTACGAATACTACATGATCAAATTTATGGTGTTAATATGAATAATTGTTTTTCAAATATAAAAATATAATTAAAAATACAAATTTCGAGTCGAATTAGAACCTTTTCGATTCGATATGGCGAACCAATTTGACCCAATCCCAAAAAACCAAACCTTACTCAAACATTTTTTTAATTAACTCAACTAAGCCGAATTTAAAAAATGAACCATTAATTTCATACTTTATTTAGGAGAAATTTCAATTTTGGCATTGTAAATTTGAATTTTGCAATTTCAGTTATTCATGTTATCAAATTTAGTTTTAATCGCCCACGTGATCGTGGAAATGATAATATCAAATCATATTTTTAAGTATTAAAGTGATACCACTGTCATACTAATATGAAGTCAAATAATGTCATATCAGCATTCTCTTGGAAAATAAGAATAGAATGGCTAAGATTATATGTATATGAATAGAGCTAGAGATTGTAACACAGGGCACCAAAGTTGCAATAGTAAGAAACATAGCACATTAAAGTTACATTTTTCCTGTTATTCTGTACATTTTTCAATATTTTCTTGAAAATTTTTATTTTTTTCCCAATATTTTCCGAAATTTCCTAAAAGGTAAGTTAAAGTTTGTCGCCGTGTCCAATAAGGAACTCCGAAATGCACATCCCTGGACATCCATCAATCAATTCCAGAGTGGACCTATACCAATGCTATACTCCACTTTCTTTTTGCTAAAGCATGGCTCAAATTCCACTGCTCATTTCCCTACATATTCCCTCAAGCTTTAATGGTTGGTGATAATCAAGATTATTTCATGATATTTCCCTTGAAACACAGAGCCAAATTGTATTTTATGTTTATGTTCACGATATGATAGGACAGGATTAGATTGAGCCTGAGCTGAAACCCATAGCTGAGCGAGGCGGCGCGCGATCTGATCAAGTAAAAAGACACGAGCTGTAATAGCTCTGGTTTGAGCATCACGTATATCAAATCTGGTAAAAAACCAAGGCGAAAACATCTGATATATATTCTCTACAATTTAAAACTGAAAGCCATTGGTTTTAAAACATGCGATGCACGGAGTAATGAACGTATGCGGAATGCTGTAAATATCTCATTTGAAAATTGTTGATAGAAGTTTGGAGCTGAATCTCCTAGATCTCATCTTCTTCCAAATTGGAAGACTCTACTACAAGACTTTGATCTTACAGCAAATGTACAGGCACACCTTAGCTGAGACTTATCCACTGCCCAAAGCTGAGACTCTTAGACTCTTGTACACACTAGCTTGCAAGTTGTGTCAACTGCATCACTAAGAACTTATTCAACGACTCTGTTCACAGACTAAAAACACTAAGTTTTACGTCTTCGTGTCTAGACATATTTGGTATGTTTTGGGGTGTGATTCACTCAACTAATCTATTCAGCTATTGGCTCTCAAATGTGTGAGTGAATCTGTGTGTGAGGAATATATTACAGTGTATAAACTCTCAAATATTCCCTCACACACTGGAAACTACTGCTTCCAAAACTGATAGGCTTCATCAGTCGACATTGATGATTATACTCTTCTGATATGGTCATCGACTGCTTCGCCTTCGTTTTGTTTTCTTCCCATTCTCTATTTCTTTGTCCTCTTTTATGTACTCTTTCATCGTTTCAGCTTGCATATATATTGCCTCTGGTCTGATGTTACTGTTGGACACAAGTTTCTACTCCTTAAAAAGTTTCTGATAAGTTTCTGGCTTTGTGTCCTTGTTGTCCTTTCATCGTACATAGGTAGATGATGCTATTTTTTTTATCTTTGTACTGTATCTGAATTGATGTAGGCATATCGAAGTAAATCAATTTGAACTACTTTAATTCAATCTTCGAGCAAGCTCGTGTTCAAATTTCTTTGTCGTGATCCGACTTGGTCTGAGCTGATAGCCTATGAGCTGATTTGCTTTAAGCAGTTCTAATATGAGTCTTGCCTCTCAGCTGATCTATAACGAAGCTCCCTCTAAGCTGCTTCGTTCTTCTTGTTTTGCTCTTAGCTGTTTTAATCTTGGACTTGCTCTGCTATGCCAGTTTAGACATTCTGATCTGATCTGATCGATGCTCTAGTTCGTTCAGCTCTTAGCTGAATTGCTCTAAGCTGTAAACTGAATTGGTCTTCTCTAAACTGATCTGTATCTCTAATATCTTTGAGATGTTCGTCTAAATTGATCTGCTTCTCTCTAATCTGGTCTTAGTCGTACTGCTCTTGATCTCTGAACTGAATCACATTGAACCGATCTAATACGAAGCTCCACCCGATCTTATTCTTCTGAGCTGAACTCAGTTCTTCGCTTATACTGCGTAGTTCTTCAGTAAATCAGCATGGCTTTGATCTGATCTGCTATCAGCTTAGCCTGCGTACTTGAGTAAACTGTTAGATACAAAATAACAGGTTCTGTATTAATCAAAATTAAGATCAGATCTGTTACATAGATCCAACACGATATATATATATATCATACAATAATATCAATTATTACCATTATTAAAGACATTCTAAGGTATTGAATTTTAAATTCCAATAATAAAGACATTCCGAGTGTCTAACTATAAATATCGTCTTCACGTTACCTCTTGGAGCTACTACAAAAATCTTCAAGATCACTAATATTTTTAATTTAATCGGACTTTTTACATTGATATTTCACGTTTTAGTATCCCATGGTACTCTATGTCTTCATAACATTTTAAATACTACAAATATGTTAAAAGTTAAAACAAAATTACTCATATATACAACCCGAGAAAAAAAAAATCTCATCCTCAAACCAAACTAGACGTACTATGACGAGAAGTTTCATCCGGGCACACTTGACATTATTATTTGTCAATGTAGTTTCCAAAACACATAATTTTCCAAAACATTTAAACAATAACTCCATAGATGACCTTCCCTATCCGAGAGGATATAATTATTTAATATGTGTGCTGCATTTTTTAATTGGCCTATTGCAGCACTAAACAAAGTGGAAGGGACTGAAGTACAGAATCGGCTGTCCACTCTATGAAAGCAATACTATATTATAAAATGACATCTTTTTTTCGCTTTACAGCATTTGACAGAAAGGATATTCCACGTTGTGTGCTAGAAAATGATACATGGCTATATGGACAAAAACACACTAAATGTACGGGTTTTATACGTGTCTCCAATTTCAACTATGTTCTAATACATTAGCATGCAATCCAACTTGATTATAACCATTGCCTTTATCTCGAAATGTGTACATGAACAATTTCTTAAGCAAGTTATTTCATTTATTATCATTTATCATGATTTAAGATATGGTAATATATAGTCGTGCCTCACATATGTCATTTACGCCGTTAATTTGATATGTGATCTATATTAATATATGGGATCCATACTAAATGTATGTCGAAGAGTTATCTTTAATATTTTTATGTATCGAATTTATAAGAATGTAATTAAAATCTTTAAATAAGTCCATTTTGTGTTTTTTTATTTTTTATTTTTTGTGTGGGCTTCGAATTCCATTCCATACTCGATTATAATAAATTTCAGAATAATGCAAGATTCCCTTTGAACCCATCATCTGAAAGACTGAAAGCACTTTCATTTTCACACGGCCATTCCTGTTTTCGAACTTTCTACTTTCGACACCTATAAAAGGGCCTCTAATTCATTCACTGATTTCTCCTTCAATCTATATTCAAGCTAAATCAGATCCAGGGCTTTGTGTTTATATTGCATTTACACAGAGAAACGAGAAAGCAAGGAAGTGAGTTAAGTGTATACTGAGACTGGCCTGATGTTTCCATCAATGCTAAATTACCCGCAGCAGTTTGATGAGTTCGGCTCTCACGGGCCAGATACTTCGTGGGTATTAATCTTTTTCTTTTCCTCATTCATTTCTCACCATTTTGGGGTCAGTATCTTTGGAGCGAAGCTTTAGGGCTTTTGTGTAAGGATATCGTTATATTTGTTGAGTTTGGTGTTTCTGATTTTCTGGAAATTTTCGTTTTTGGAGCTAACCTTTCGTGGGTTTTAAGATTTTAAAAATGTATTTGTTGCAAACCTTGGATAATATTTTTTGTGCATAGATAAAGAGTTGCTGAGTGTGAATCCAAGCATACGCGTAAAGTTTGATTGTAGCGAGGAAGAGTGCACAATTGATTACTTTGCTTTTAAAGATTCAATATTTGTTATGTTTACTGGCATTGGCGGAGCATATTAGAAAGCACTCGAATTCTTCTTTGCTCTTTGATCTGTGATCTCTTTTGGTGTCTCTAAATTAATCCGCAGTTATCTTTCCCTTGCAACAACGACTAGAATCACGCCGCCCTTTGTTATCCTTTTTTGGGTTCAAAATCTTATGCTACAATTAAAAGTATATGCGTTATTGATCTTCCATGTAGTCATGCTTATTGTATCTCTGTTTATTTATTAGTTATTTGGCTAATTGCAGGCTTTTCGGTCACATTTATTCGCTTCTGTAGTTCTCTAGCCAGTTACTTTGCGTGAGTATTAGCAGACTTGATTTCTGTTTGACACTAGAATTGTTTTCTTCCCAAATCTTTCCATAGGAAATGCCGTGTAGCGTCATCCAGACACCCACTATATCAGATTACTATCTTGGGGGAGTAGGAGATCTCTTCAAAGCTCCTGAACCAGTAATTGAAGTACCATCCATGGGCCTTGATCCAATGAATGTTGTCATTTCAATTATTTCTGCTGTGGATGATTCCGTCACCCCTCAACAGCCTTTTCTGATTGCTGAAAACGAATCATCAATTGAGAACGGACAACTCCTCGATAAAGTTTTCTATGAATGTGAAAGGGATCTTTTGGCAAAAGAAGCGATCGAAGCATCCTTGTCGGGAATCCCCAGTGTCGTTAATATTCCTGTCATGGAGAGCGAAGCGAAGATGAATGCTAATGAAGAGTTGATTTCTAGGAAGCTGTTACAGGATACTGCAAATTCGAGTTGCCTAAGGTTGATGGAGTCTGTGCATGAGGCTCCGCCAAGGCTGAATTTTCCTGATCCTCCAGTTATTGACTTTGATGCTGATTGTGGGATCCGAAGAACTTTTAGTGAAGGAGACGTCAAGGTACTTTCTTTCACCATCTTCATGCAATCAATTCCATTCTTGTGTTGTGGCATGATAGTCTTGGATTAAACAAGTGTTGTATTATTCATCCTATTGTTGCATTGGTAAGAAACGAGGACCTGTATATCACATTCCTGGATTTTTATACTTCTTGAATGTTTAAGCTTGATTTGTACATCTGTTGACTTTATGGTTTAGCTTTTACCCTGTGCTCCATGTTATAACTGGTCCAGCCACTTGCATCTATTGGTTCCACCAAAAACCGAATGGACTGAATAGTGTATAGATGTTTCTGGCCTCTTCGACAGGATAGGGGCAGGGTCTTTGATACTGAGTTTTTATGACAGACGATTGGCGATGATAACGTGACCTTCCTGCAATCCCCACTGGGGTTGGTGAAAGCGTATGTTTCTGATGTTCGCAAGGAAAAGCTATCCAGGTATTGGAATAAGAAGTCGAAGAGAAATTTCGGCCGGAAGATCAAGGTTGGTACTGAAATTTGTCCTTTAAAGAGAATATTTACTGGGGTAGCACATTTGGAGTAATGACATTTTTTATATCAGTATGCTTGTAGGAAAGCACTGGCTGACGGCCAACCGAGAATTCGTGGACGGTTTGCTAAAACTGAAGGGATTGAGATTTTAAAGAAGCAACGACAGTCAACTCTTTGAGGTTGAGAATTTGTTTGTTGATTAAAGCTTAGGCAGGATCTACTAAATGGGTTGGAGGCTTCGTTTGTTTGTTCAGAGAAATAATATGATACGTCGATTGTAGATGTTTGTTTTGTTGTGAAATTAATAAGATCTGTTCGATTGTTTCAAGTTATTATTTAAGGTTGTGTCAAGCGGACAAGAATTTGTAAGGAAAATAACGAATTCTTGGATTTCAAATCTTGCAAATATTTGATAATTGATATGAGTATAACTCATATAATTCTTGATGCGAAACATTGTAAGAACAAGCAGGAAATAAAAAAAAAAGAAGATTTAACATCACGAGTTTAAAAATTCATTCATAATTTTTATCCCTTTTGATCTAAAAAATATGTTATATCTTGTTGGAGGTGTATTCAGTAAAACGGTCTCAATACTTGATTAAACAAAGGTTAAAGGAAATGATTTTATAGGAAACTCTGATCCCAATTCCCAGATGCCATTTTTTAATTTTTTATTTTGGAGATATTGAGATTATATTCAGATTTGTTTAGATATCGAGAATTGGAGTGGCTAGTTGAGTCGAACCATTATTTTGGGCCCTAGAGTTAAATGCCAACCATGCGTGGGTTCATCTCGGCTGACAAAGAGACCGGCCGGCGATTGGGAGAAAAAACTCCATGCTGTTAATATTGACGATTAATTCAAGGAAGTATACAGACCAAGGTTACCTTTTTAGAAATAATGAGAGCACACTAGTTTAGTAATTGGATGGGATATATCGGTGAATAAAAAAAAAATTGTTACCGTATGTCTCAGTTTTAATAATATTAATTATATGTCCCAGATGTACAGACGAGTTGGTAAGATCGGGGTGATGTGCGAATAACTTCCTCGATTTCACGGGTTCGATTCTCGTGTGGAGCATATTCCCCGCTGAAATATTGTGGGGTATGCTCTGGGAATTAGTCCGTTATATGGGTCCTCTCTTCCAGGCCCCTGCCTACTCGTGCATATCCCTCGATCTACCACCTGTATGGATCAAGGGGCCGTTGATCTATATAGAGGGTTAGCCTATTAATGAGTTAACTTTTAATAATAATAATATTAATTTATATTGAATAATGAATGTTTAGCATAAACTAATACGCGTTTCTCATAAAAAACAAATTCATACCGTAAGTCCACTTTCTAAACAGAAACGAGCCTATGAGTGTCGATTATTGTAATGTCATACACGATATATGTTGCCTTCGTTAAATAAAAAATTTAATGCCATGAACATGATACTTCATTAATCGAAAGCTTGAAGCCTAGGATTTGGAGAATATAGAATTATTTCTTAATGTTTTGTTAAAAAAAATTAGGTATCTAGGATTGGAAATGCTACCTCTATACAATATAAATCAGAAATTAAGAAATAACTTCTTTAAAGAAAAAGCGAGAATGCCTAGAACTTGAAGATGGAACGGAATTGACGTGACTTGTTTGCTTCAAACTAATATAATGACCAAAAAAAGCACGAGAAATTGGTTTGAATAAACTACCTACAAAGGGCCCAGATTTCAATAATGGGAGGCACGTTTTAAAAGTTTCAGTATAGATACACAATTATTATATTTATTTTGCAGATAGAGTAATTTACATGATCATGGTCGGTGAGTCCCAGATCCAAGAGGGGACAGAAAAATATTTTTGGTTGCAATGTACAGTGTACTACATGTTTTTTATTATCTCCTTCTGAACTCTAAAATCTCACCTCTGCCCCCATATTCAAGCATGACATAGAAAGGGAATAACTTATGGTAAGATAATTGCCAAATTTTCCTTTAAACACTAACATATCTTATTTGGTTGAAAAATTTATGTCTGATATTCGATTATAAAGTTATAAATAGAAATGATTAGCGATTCTGAAGGGAATTGGAGTCACGTCTCTTCCCATAAGTATAAAATTCTAGCTCATTGGCTTCGATTTCTATATGATGCTGTTTCTTTCTATATATTCCCCAAGTATAAAGTTCTAGCTTCTCTTAATACATTCCTTAATGAGTTATGAGTTAAAGGAGCTAATGAGCCATGTGGTTACTGAATTAAGATGTTATATAGGCCTTTCCGGCTTTGTCAGGAGTTTGTCTTTGTAAATTAGAAGGTTGAAGTAGGATTGTAAAAATAATGTCAGTATATATATTTCGGTGTTGCAAAGCTTTTGCGCATCAATATTACGTTAAAGGTAAATAATCATTTTTTATCCTTTTAATCTCGCTGATAGGATAAGTACGTCTTTCTTGCTCTACAAGGAAGATCAGAATATATACGAGCAAACAGCATACTAAAAGAAGGGCATACAATTCTCCAAACTTATCTACATAGGTTATAAATAAATAGTGTCTTTTTGCATGAACCTGTCGTGTGTTTTATGCCATGTAATAATTATCTAAGCATGATAATTTTTTATTTTTTCTAAATCGTGGTTTTTTATTCTGTATAAAGTGATAATAGTCAGTTATATAGATAAAAGTAATTATATTTTTTAGTAATTCTATAAAATTTTGAACATATTTTATCTAAAAAAAGTAAAAAAAAAAAAACAAAATCATACAGTTAGAAAAATGAAACATTAAACAAACATTATAAATCATGTATATAACCTAATAAAACTATTAAATTTTGAATTTTTTTTTTGAAACGAACCTGGAACCGATTCAAGTAATTTGATAGTTTTCTAAATTCAAACTCGATTTTTCAAAATTACCAAACCCAATTCCTGAATAGATTAGATTTGATGGTTTGGATTTTACGATCAAAGACATCCCACTATTTCGACCTTTCGCTTTCTCAAATAAAAAGAATAAGACAATTTGCATTATAATTTTCTAGAAAATCAGCGAAGGTCTCTCGTCCCTCGTCAAGTTTACGTCTAATATATAAATAAATTGAATCTTACCACTAATCAACAAATATTAATCAGTCCTTTGTATCCTCTTATTAGCCATTCTGCTTTCAAACCAATCACCACCATAACAATCATCTGATTTTTTTTTTCTTTCTGTTTTCACTTTTGTTCGTTGTTTCATTAGGATAAGAAACGGGATGGGGAGAAAAAGCAAAAGGATTGGCCGGGGGAAGGTATCAAGAATCGGGAGTTACGCCATAGCTTCATCCATTACGGACGCCACCTGTGTTTCTTGCACGACTTTTAATATTCTTGCCCCGATTTACAAAAGACTCGATCAAGATGTAAGGATTCTAGATTTTCGTTAATCATGGATATATTTCTGTGACGGCTGCGTATGTATGTTGGCGTGTGTTGTCTTGTTTATGTGTCTGTGGACTCGAAAATTGTTGGCTTTTTTATGGTCTTTCTTGTAATGTGCATTGTGGGGTGAAAGCAGGATCCAAGCTACAGGGAGAGCGATGTTAAAGATTATTGGCTGAACAGGAACCAAAAGATTTTGGATTGGTTGTTGTATGAAAGATCTTCCATCATCTGTCTTCAGGTTTTTTTTTTTTCTTTGACATTATTGAATGGTGTTCGTATACATACATTTTCTTTTGGTATTTTAGCCTTTTCCACCTGGAACTGTTGCAGGAATTCTGGACTGGGAATGAAGAACTCGTCAGTATTTATGATAAGAGGCTTGGGGATGCTGGTTACATCAATTTCAAGCTTGCACGAACAAATAATCGTGGAGATGGTATGTATTTCAGCTCTTTCTGCTCTTTCTGTTTCTGATATTCGGATGAGAAACTTTTGGTTCACATTTTTTCTTCACATTTGGCAATTGCAGCTTTTTTTTTTTTCTTCCAGTATGAAGCCAAATGGGGTCGATAAATTCCTTGTCTTTTCTTTATCTTGCTGTGTCAAATTAGATATGTCTGAAGTGAAAAATATTTATCATTTACGTGATGAAATTCCGTGCCATATTTTGTTGGTTTCTTGTTTTTACCAGTAATCACCTTTGATTTTGTACAAATTCCAGATATCACAGATGTGTTGTGAAGTTTGGGTAAGGACAGAAGTACCAGAAAGTGGTTATGAGTAGTTAATGTTAAAGAAAGTAATTTGCTTTGGTCCTAACCATAAGCAATGTGAAGTCTTCACAGTTGGGAACAAATCATTGCATCGATTCTTCCAGTTGTCTATATTTGCCTCTTTATACATGTTATAGTATCAGGATTCGGTAGTTGTGTGTATCGTATGCTTCACGTTGTGTGTATTTTATTCAAATCTCCGGTGACTTTTTTCTTCTTTTCCAAATGAATTTGTTTTCGGATCAAATCTAAAGCTGTTTCTTGAAATTGTCCAGGTCTTTTAACTTCAGTGAATAAGGACCACTTTAGGATCATCGACCACCGGGAGTTACTTTTCAATGATTTTGGTGATCGCGTAGCTCAGCTACTGCATGTCAAGTTGATTGCCCCTATTTATCCATGTCGAAACAATAGCGTCCGTCAAGAAATTCTGATCGTGAATACCCATTTATTGTTTCCCCATGATTCAAGTTTATGCCTAGAGAGATTGCGTCAGGTATGTGAAAAATGCTATTTTTTGAATCTTGCCTTTATGTTATTCAATCAGCAACCTATTGTGACTTAGTTTTATTAACAGGTCTATAAGATATTGCAATATGTGGAATCATATCAAAAGGAAAACAAACTCAATCCCTTGCCCATTCTACTATGTGGGTAAGCTCAAGATTCTTGCTTTCAAGTATTAAGTCTTAGATGCCTCAAGGTCGATATAAGATGAACCTCACACACTTGGCCGGTTTTTTCGTACAAGGCAGCGACTGGAATGGAAGCAAGAGAGGCCATGTTTACAAGTTTCTTCGGTCTCAGGGATTTGTTTCGTCATATGATGCTGCTCATCAGTATACGGATGCAGATGCGCATAAGGTTATTTACCTCAATATCTCTACTTATCTTCTTCTGTGTACCTACCTCTGTAGAATTCATTTCTTAGTTGGACATGCCTTTCATGCAGTGGGTGAGCCACCGTAATCATCGTGGGAACATCTGCGGTGTAGATTTCATCTGGCTTCTTAATCCTAATGGATATCGGAAATTACTTAAAACAAGTTGGAGTGAAGCCGTTTTTGGAATGTTCAAGGTGAGATATTCAAATCTACAATAAGTACTCAATGTTCATTTTGCTTCATTCTCAACCTTGGCACATTCGATTTCACAGTATCAACTTAGACGAGCTTCCCTGACAGCGGACGACGCCTTCGCCTTCCTAAAAGCTGATAGCCATGGTGATTATATTACCTACTCGGGCTTCTGTGAAGCATTGCGGCAGGTATGTCGGATTTTGGTTGTGGGGGAATTTCCTCATAACGATAGCCTTTTTCACAGTACTGTTTCAGAAAAAGGTTACACTTTGATTCTTTGGCTCTCCCGCAGCTTAATTTGATTGGCCATTGCAATGGATTAAGTGCTGCAGAGTTGAAAGAATTGTGGGTTCAGGCAGACACTGATGGAAATGGAGTCCTCGACTACAATGAATTCAAGGTAATATTTATGATTCTTTCCATGGTCATGCATTTTCTTTTATCTTGGTTCTTCTCTCTGCTTGATGCGGAACTCTTTTCCAGTGCCGAATTTGGAACTCCTTGCATTCGAAACAGAGAGACGATGAGTTCTGGGATGATGTTGTCAATGGCACCGAACAAACAACGGGTTTCAGCATCAAGAATGCAGTTCTCTTCCCCACAGAAGTAGAGAAAGGCATGTGGCCTGAAGATTACTCTCTTTCGGATCATGCTAAACTCACCGTTGTACTCTCACCGATGAGAATGCCATGCTCTCGACTCACATCATGACACCAGCTGGCACGAGTGCAACATGAAATCGCGCAAAAAGGGCAACAAAGATCGACGATGTCGAGTTACACGTACCAATTGATGATGACTTCTCCAGACTCAAGCCACATGGGACTCGGGGTTTCTATGGTCGCACCCTCGATATCACATGTAGCTCGATGCAGCCATCAATGACAGGGGGGATCTATACATGAATGTCTCATGTTACATCTCATATTTTTGTAAATAAAACACGACGAGTAGAAGTGATGTTAGGATGTGTGAATGGGGCAACAAGATGCAGCAGCTCAAAGCTTCTTTTTTGCCTTCCTAAAGAATAGAATAAGATCTAGCATCTTCTAAGCACGGATAAATCGCCAGGTCCCTTACCGGGTTCGTCCGTGCTAAAAGCAGGATTGAATTTGTTTTGAACCTTTAGAAATATATGGCGTCAACTTGTATTGTATCGGATCTGTAAAGTTGATATTCTTGAATCGACTTGAAGGTATTAATCTGTTGAAGCCCTCTAATAGTTAGATTCTTTCTCGTTTAATTCAACTTATTTAAAAATGTTTTTGATGAATTAAAAAGACACACTCTTTTCACGGTTCAGGTTACCAAAAACCCGATTCATAATACTTCGTTTTTTTTTTTTCAAAAATTTAAACACCTCGTGGTCGTTATAAGCCTCATTTTGAGATCTAGATCCAACCCTTTGTAGTTGCCATTATTAATCCTACATAATAATTAGCTAGGAGTTGTTACAAAAAAAATAATAATAGTGATTAGCTAGGAGTTGCGAACTTATTTATTATGAGTCACATAATAATAACATTCATAGTTAAGATTAGGTATCAAACAATCAAACAATATTTTATTTACTAAGTAGAATACTAGAATATACATCCGATCAACGATTTGAAAATTGCCAACACGAGAAAAAAAAGTGTCAAAATCAACATTTATCCCTTCCAATAGCAATTTTCATTTTTTTGTTGGAGAACACTGAACATAAGATTATTTTACGTGGTGCATGGTGACGTTGCTAATGATATTACATTAATGTTTTTTGACCATAGATGAAACAATAGAATATCACAACAGAAAATCCGACGGTGAACACGAACGATGTACTTAAATAAACACGATAAAAATTTTAATGAAATTTGTTCCATATAGAATATAGTTATTACATTTGGCTTTTTCCTTTTTTTGAAATATTACAAATGGAAATGAGAAGAAAATTAACTGTGAAGCTTTAATGGGTTCATCGGATAAAATTGGAACGATAGAAAAGAACAATTTACTTAAATAAACACTATAAAAGTCTTTAATGAAATAAACTTGTTACAGTATTTAATTAATTAAAAACTGTTACATATTTTACCCAAATTTTTAATAATTACCTCGTATCTTTTCTCATCTCACCTCGTTAGGTCTTTTTTTTTTATCAAGCATTAAATTTTAACCATTCATTATTGCGATAAATCCATCCCCTGGCGCCCAAAAAACCAACACAGAAAAAATAAATAATCGTTTATTAAGCCAGGCGGACGACCGCGTCTAATTCGTGTTGACCCTTTCTAGCCGGTGGTCCATGACACGTGGCTGAATATGATTGGGTAGATTGCATGGTGCAATGCTCTAGCTTCCTCTCTACGGAACTGAGAGGAAGATGAATATATTTGAAACGTATATTTAATATTTTTATTTTATTCTGTGAATTAACTTGCCAACAGGCAATGGATATATAAACAGTCCATACGTTTGAAAGTTTCAAATAAATATCGAATTTGCATGAATTTTACTATTAAATTGGTTATTATAAATATTAAATAATTATTATTACAATCTCGATTGTTTCATAAATTTTTTAAATGCAGAAGATAAGATTTGTCCTGTAAAAAACAAAACCCTGTGGCTATAGAATGAAGAAGATGTGATATTTTTTCCGATAAGAATCAAAACAAAATGAACCTATAAAACAATGATATTTCTTTACTTCTATAACAAAATTATAACTTCATTTCAAAACCCAGAAATTAAAATAATGAGAAGTAAAAATAATATTTCATTGTTTTCCCCCCTTTTAAAAACAAAAAAAAAAAAGAAAGATGAATTATAATGCATTGCTATAAATGAAAGTGCACCTTCAAAGTGGTAAAAAACTATGCAATTCCAAGAAGCTTCGAACATACCTCAACACAGAAGCCCCACTTGAATTTCCATGAATCTTCACTCAGTTTTTTTAGGGTTTTAACAACACTTTAGTATCCACTTTTTGCAGTATCCGATTTAGCTCTGTTTTATCCCTAATTTTCTTCGACCTTTTACTCGTTTTCATGGCTGTAATGAACGCGTTACCGGTGGGTTATAGGTTTCGCCCGACGGACGAGGAGCTGATCGGTCACTACTTGAGACTTAAGATCAACAGGAGAGATAACGAAGTCAGTGTAATTCGTGAAATTGATGTTTGTAAATGGGAGCCCTGGGATTTACCTGGTAATTGATTGTTTTGAGTTTATTTATTTTGGATTACCTGAAACTCAGTTTTCCTTTGTGGTTATTCCGCCCGCCTAAAAAAGAATCGATTTTGGGGGAGATATGTATTGATTGGCAAGGGTGATTGAATGGTGTATTTTCTATTTTATTTTCTTTGCAGATTTATCAGCGATCGAATCGACTGACAACGAGTGGTTCTTCTTCTGCCCCAAGGATCGGAAGTACCAAAATGGGCAGAGATTGAACCGTGCAACCCAGAAAGGTTACTGGAAAGCTACTGGTAAAGATCGAAATATTACCACGAGGAAGGGTGTGAAGATTGGGATGAAGAAAACCCTAGTTTTTTACACAGGCCGTGCGCCCGATGGCAAGAGAACCAACTGGGTCATACACGAGTATCGTGCAACTGATAAATCGCTGGATGGCACTCATCCCGGTCAGGTAGGGAACTCTGCACTTCATGTTATTCGGTTTCTTTTTTGTTGGTCGGTTGGATCGTTTGATTTCGTGTTAGGAACCGTTGGGCTTGAATTAAGAAGGCAAAAGTTACCTTTTTTATTTCTTTGTGTGAAGAGCATGAGCCTGTTCATATTTTGATTACGGGTTAATTTTAATGTGGTGGAGTAGAAACAGCAAGTGATCATGCAGTGAATTAATTTATTCTGCAGGGGAGTATTGTCGTGGAGTGTTGAATAAATTTAAAAGTTCACGTTGTTGATGATCTTTTTATTTGGGACAATGTTGCAATGTTTTTTTTCCGACCAGAGTGCATTTGTGCTGTCTCGTCTATTCAAGAAGACTGATCTGAAGCAAGATGAAATCACCGAGAGTTCAAATTCTGACGAAGTTGATGGGATTGTATCATCTCCCACCATAGTTACCCCCAACTCTGCTGACGATGACCAATCAGAAACGCTTACTCCCGTGCACAATGGATCTACAGAAAGACAACCGTTCAGTGTTGGAAGCTTTCCGACTTTGAATTCTTGCATGGATACGGTGGAAAATCCCATTCCCAATCCTCGACAAGAAAGTAGTCTCATTGCTGACAAAATGGAATATGATATTTCAGGAACTGCAGTTCTTCCAGTGAGTTACAAGAATTGAACTTATTGTGCATTTTGTTGAAGTTATAAAAAATTTTCTTACGCTGACAAAATGTTTTTGTCCTTAATTTTGCAGCATGACCTGAAACTGGAAATGTTATTGGAAAATTTGTATTCCTCCCCAGAGCAAGGGGCTGCACCTGAATGGAAAATGTTCTCTCCATTACATTCACAGGTGCAGGCAGAGCTTGGGAGTCCGTATTTATATAGCGGTTTCAAGAATGACATCAACGACCAAACTAATTCCCCTTTTCAATATGAAACAAATGCTGATGAAATGATGGATGATTTCTTGAATTCGATACTGACTGACCCGATGGAGCAGAACACTGGTGGTCTGTATGAAGTATCATCTCTTGAAAATCCCTATTACGTAAATATGCTGAAGTTAGATAAAGATTTTATCTCAAGTGGCGAATCGGAGGTGGAGGAGTCGCCTTGTCAGGTACATACAACTAACAGAGTATTGATGAACTTTGTGTAGGATCGAGTCTTTCCCCGTTAAACCATTAGCTATATTTAGTTGTAACAAGACAACTAAAAAATCCTGTGAGCTGTAAATAGTCCAAATTCCAATTTTATGTCACTGTGTCACCTGGTTAGCCAAACATTACAGTATTGTTCTGCCCAACTCTATGCTTAAGCAGCGTATTTTTACACGCATATGATTCCTTGTTTATTTAACTATTGACTGATTCTATATAATGCATCATAATCTAGAAATATCGAAGTGTTCCAGGCGGTAAATTATTTGAGGATGATAACAAACAAGAATTTCCAATCCAGGGTGAAGTTACTTCGCAAGTTGCATCTGTTGAGGCCTCCCGTTCGCATGTTAGTCCTGCAGCGGGCAATGAAACCACCCTTGGAACAGGAATCAAGATAAGGGCTCGCCAACCTTTACAACAACTTAGTACCCAACACTACGAAGCACATGGAACTGCCCCTAGGAGAATTCGTTTGCAGATGAAATGTCAAGTTGGATCAGTTCAGTGTAATCTTCCCAAAATTGTAAATGAGGATGACAAACATGAAGGGAGTCCGCACTTGGCCGAGGTGAGCTATCTTTTCTGAAAATATTTTGCGTTATTTGAGACAGGAGGCTCTCAAAGATTCTAATTCTGAGGTTTGAACTACCAGGGTGACAATTCTGATAATGTGCAAACAGTAGTTGAGGAGTCAACCCGCGATAACGACTCAACTAACAGCACACTATCCGAGGATATAAGTGCCACTGATTTACCTAAAAACTTTGAAGACACTGCATCTTCCACTTCTAGATACTCGATCACACCTTCAGCTACATCTTCTCTTTACATGCAAAAGGTGCTTGTGGCCTTCAGTCTCATCGCGCTGATCCTCGGAATATTTGCATATTTCAAATTTCCAATGGCAACTTATTAGAGATCTTGAGCTACTTTTACGTAGAGGATATCGAGCGTCCACTGATAGTGATAACTCTCTGCAAAACATTATTGATTATTTTTTTCTACATATCTGTATGTGTTGTATTAAAACATATCTGTATATCACCATGTTTTTCTTTGTAGTTACAGAAGAGACTCTGCGGCCTTTCGTTGCACATGTAAATATTTTGCTGGGATAGTTATTATTAGACTGACATTATTATACTGTATTCATTTTCTGTACGGTCATTTCTATGTATTTTAAAATTTTTGGGACCTTATTCACTTCCATTTTCTATTAGATTAGCCATTTTATTCTGTTTCCTTTCTCTTTTTTCTTTGGCAATTATCATCCCAAAAATAATAAAATAATAAAAGTTTTTAAAGTGAGCAATAAAAGAATAATAATTATATATATATATTGGTATATATATGTTGGTATCCTCTTGACTTGGTTAGAGAAGTATTGTGATGATTATCTCATAGGAAGCTTTTCGTATTTTAAGCGTGCGTTAGTGAGAGAAGTATCGTGATAGATGATCTTTTGGAAAGTTCTCGTACGTCAAACTGCTGACGTTACGTCGCTTGATCTGATTGATCAACAGATCAAGTGGATTGTAGAAGTAAGATTTCATATCTTAATTGATAATACTTATCTGATGGGAATAGGATCGACGATCGGGTTAGGATAAGACCGATTTCTAAGGAAAATTAGACAGCAACAGCAGTTAGACATGCACCTCGCTGTACTCATGGATCTAACATCTCAAATCTAATACACAAATAGGTGCGCTATGTGTTGTCACATTATAAAAAATAAAGTTTCACCTTAAACAACTATAGCTTTTGATGTAGCGGTAAGTACTTGATCCTAACATATCCGTCGTACGCATTTGCAAGTTTTAACCACTCTTAAATATTTTGAAATTTAAGTACAACAAAAAAATATTAAATTTTATTTTTATTTCTTAAATTGTTGAATCAAATTATATGTAAATTGTAATTTTATTTAATTTGATAATTGTATAAAAGTACCCTTTAAATAAATTTATCAAAAAGAATAATGCTAATAAAATTTATTTCGATTAATATCTTTTAAATGTATTATTTGATTTTAATTGTATTGATTGATAGTGTATATTATTGTCACAATTCTTTCGGACTGGAGTCATCTTACATGATGCCAAAAAATATTATTTTAGATTAATTGTATTAACTAATAGTTTAACGTACAATTACTATCCGATTCTAGTCATCTTATATAATATTTAATTTCTTATATTATTTTTATAGTCCATCTGGCCAACCAAATCAAACAAATTAACATCAGCAACTTGACAGAGGAGATATTTTCAGGAGTTCAACCATTTCAATACTTCTCTTACTCATTCACGCTACAAATAATATAAATTACCTTTGAGTAACACACCCGTGGCCATGCATTCATAGAAGTTGACGAATAAAATGAGTTGGCTCGGCCGTCAGACCTTGAAATCTAGCCCATATCTTGGGAACTTTTTAAATCACCGCCACTATTCTTTATTCAAACTTAACAAACTATGTTTTCAGTTAGAATTTGATTGAAAAATATGTCCATCTTATCATGAAAAAAGTATTTAATCTCTCAGTTCCTACTTCCTGCAGAGTATGTATGTTCTCCAGGTTTCAAGGGGAAAGCCATAACATTATACCCTATAAATAGACACTCATAAGCTTCCCGGGAATCATGTTTTTCTTACAAATACACGCTTAATAGTTTTTTGGGAGACAAAACCACAAATGGAACTATATAGAATGTTACAAAAAGTTTTGTTCTTGGTATTATTATTCCTTGGGTCTCAAGTTGAGGCTCAGCTTCGAGTAGATTTCTACAACGAAACGTGTTCAAATGCAGAAGCAATCATATGGGAGGAAGTTAAAAGGGCATTTTTCAGAGACAGAGGGATTGCTCCTGGTCTAGTTAGAATGCATTTTCATGACTGCTTTGTTAGGGTAATATATAGATATACGATTAATACATCAGGAAGATCAAAATTTACTTCTTTCTTTGACTATGTATTTGGTGTATATGATCAGGGTTGTGATGGATCTGTCCTCATAAAAACAACAGTAGGGAACAACGCAGAGGAGGACGGCCCTCCAAATGCGGGAACCTTACGAGGTTTCGAGGTGATCGATAGTGCCAAAACCAGATTAGAACAAGAGTGCCGAGGAGTCGTCTCATGTGCTGATATTTTGGCATATGCAGCAAGGGACTCTGTTGTCATTGTTAGTATCTTTAAACTCTCAAACCCGAAAAAATTCATCATACTTCTCGTGTTCTGTCCGTCGAAATCCAAGTATTCGTCAGAAATATGTAGATGTATCAACTAGTTCAATTCATGTGGAGTGCAATGTGTTAATGTGCATCGACTTATTTTACTGCAGACAGGAGGGCTGGGCTGGGACGTGCCAGCAGGGAGACGAGACGGGCGTATTTCAAGAGCTGAAGAGACTATTGATATACCCGCTCCATTCTTCAACCTCGACCAGCTCACTCAGGCTTTCGCAAGGAAACACTTGACACAGGATGATATGATAGCACTCTCAGGTTGGTAAATATTGTTATTAAGCCTAAGATAAAAGGCTCTCTAGCTATATGAGCTTCATCAACTTGTAGGCTAGAAAATCATTACTACGTAAGCTGAATCACAGTTAGGTGGGCTTTCGCAAAGAAACACTTGACACAGGATGATATGATAGCACTCTCAGGTTGGTAAATGATGCTATTAAGACTAAGATAAAAGGCTCTCTAGCTATATGAGTTTCATCAACTTGTAGGCTAGAAAATCATTACTACAGAAGCGGAATCACAGATAGGTGGCCCCGATCTCCTTTCCCTTTACTTCAGAAGTCGACGATCTTGATTATATATACATAATCGACGTACAATAATACAGGAGCACACACCATTGGACGTGCACACTGCACATCTTTTAGCGACAGATTATACAATTTCCGCTCCACCAATGGCCCTGATCCGGCATTACATCCTTTGTATGCTTTCATATTGAGACGGCAGTGTCCGAGGAATCCTCAGGGAACAGTTGATCTCAGCAGGGTTGTTCAAATGAATTTGAGCCCCGCAACCTTGGAAAACAGTTATTACGCTGATCTTTTACGAAAACGCGGGCTGTTTACCTCGGATCAGGCATTAACTACGAGCCCCGAGTCTCTATCAGAAGTTCAAGATTACGCGATGAGTAACAGGAAGTGGCTACACGATTTTGCTGACGCCATGATCAAAATGAGCGAGATTGAAGTTCTTACGGGAAATGCTGGAGAGATTCGGGAGAAATGTAGGGTCATCAACCCATAACTGTGTCGAAATCTCAATGATATTAATTCTTGTTCACGAATAAATTGCTAGTAAATAAAAGATACGTATGTCTTATCGAAAAATTGTGATAAAGAAAAATGGAAAGTAAGAACTTCCACCAGTGTACGGAACTGGACTGATCATCGAAGTCACCACCCAAGATTAAGTCACATCAAATAAGACCCAACTTTTTATGAAATTTTACACTATTACAAAATTTCCCAATAAAGTCATAATTTCCACCTCTTTGGATCCTCCTTCCATCTATGATTCCATATAGGCAACCTATAAATAGTGTTTTATTACATATGTGTTAAGCATATGCTGCGTACGGACAATAAAACTTATATATTACCACCATCTGTAAATTAATATATCCAGGATTCATTTTAGCAAGATTTATAAATTTGTCAAGTGTTTATATCTAGGTATACCTGTAATATAAATCAGTTGGTATTCCTCGTCAATTATGCTACATCCATTGGGCTTCCATGAAATATAGGGGTTGATGTAGCCAAATTATCTCAGTCGAGAGCTACTACCACGTCGGGAGCTCGAGCGTCGGGTCGTCGGATGTTGGATACTGGAGGATGGGTGTTGACTCTCCTTGATGTCTGCAACCGCAAATCACAGGTCAGATAGCGTTGCAGACATCAAGGAGAGTCAACACCCATCCTCCAGTACCTGACGGTCGAGCTCCCGACGTGGTGGTAGCTTTCGGTTGAGATAATTTGGTTACATCAGGGGTCAATAATATTTCTGGATAGAATGATTAGAAATACCAATGTTTGACAGGTAAATACCGCATCCATATAATATATAGTTGGATATATATGAGAACTGAGATGAGATATCAGATTGGTCAGTGTCTTAGATGAATTGTAGTAGCCTCTAATTGTACCTACTATTTAGTAATTTATTAATTATTATTTGTTTGTTTGGTGAAGGTAGGTTCTAAATAGGAAGATCTAATTGAGTTTGGTACAATATTTATATACACCAGCCACCTATATATCAAATTAATGAAATGAATTCCACCTTAAGTTACGTTACTACGTTATAATCATCTGATGTATATTAAGGAACCGTTTGAGGCGGCTCTGTGTGGATTTTGAGTTTGGACGCTAATTTTGGCTTCGGATAACTTTTTTTCTGTTCATTTATACTAAATTTAGACTGCCTCCATCCAGTAATTATATTTCCATGCATTTAAATATTTTAGAAAGTTTTTAAAGTTGATTTCTTTGAATTCATAATTATGATTAGAGCATATTAAATGACTGGATATATTGAATAATTTATTCAATTCTAAATTATGCACTCATTATTTTATATACTTCAATAACTATAAATGATCAATTTTAATAACCTTGAATATGATAAATGACATTTATGATTGTCACTTTAAAAAGACATTTTTGAGCA
Source organism: Dorcoceras hygrometricum (assembly GCA_001598015.1). Classification (NCBI taxonomy): domain Eukaryota; kingdom Viridiplantae; phylum Streptophyta; class Magnoliopsida; order Lamiales; family Gesneriaceae; genus Dorcoceras; species Dorcoceras hygrometricum. The sequence goes on along the minus strand of KQ999852.1, from coordinate 546,917 downwards.
GTGGTATTTTTTATTTCATTGTTGTAGGTTTTTGTATAAAAACCCCATGTGAAACGGGATAATGAATTCTTCAACCATACGAAAATATGATAGGTGTATCAAAACCCCAATTTTTTAAAAATTTGCACGATCTACCTAATAACACATTTTTCGAATACATACTCACGTTTTCGCTAAAACACTGATGTAAAACTCAAAATTATTTTGAGATTTTCGTATATAAGATACTAAAGACTTGTCAAGCAAGATCCATGATTTTTTTTTATAAAAAATTCTAAGGTTTCTTGTTTAACATTAATGTGTACATTTGGATTATTTTATTCGAATAGATATATTATATGGAGATAGAAAATATTATAAATGATAAAATATTATTTTTGTATATTGAACATATTCAATTGTCAAACTTAAACTTTTAGTTGAATATAGATACATGTTAAAATAATCATGTAGCATAGATAAATCTCACAAGTTTTATAAAAGCCAGGGTTTTAAATGTTTATTAATTTTTTCATAGCGGTGATATGTATTTGGATATTTCTCAGGGGATTATTATATAAAATACTCTAACAATTTGACAATGACAAAATTATCAATGATTATAATCCCGAATTTCTATTAACAACTTATAATTTGTTACTTGATTAAGGGGTTGTTGGATTCTTGCCTTTGAGTAAATGAAAAAAACCAAATGAACTTGTATTGGTACAATCTGAACCATTGTGAGAGAGCAATCATGAGACCGCTAAATCATTCCAATATGAAACGGGGGATTTCACTAAGTCGATTCGTAGAACGAGTTGAAGGTATAGGTATTATTAACGATAAATTAAATAACATGACACTTATAAGTATCAATATAAACATATACAAAGAGTATTCAATTTGTTTTAAGGAATGGGAAATCTTTCTCCTGTTACATTAATTCAATTTTCATTTCATCCGGGAAAAGCCGTCTTTTTCTAAGAAGGCATTCAATTGTTTTATTAAAACATGAGTTATCCTGATATTTTAAATTCTCGTTATATCCACATACAGTATTAACATCTTATAATGATATTGCAAAATATTATCAAGCCTAAGATAATATATGAATATTTTTTAAAGATTTCATTATAGACATTTTGCAGTGCGTTAATATATTTGAGAAAAATTTTCACTGAAACTTGGTGGTCCGGGGCGTATCCAAACTACGAGATTATTGATTACAGACATAAACTAATTACTATTTTACAAATAACTTAAATGATAGAGTTTTTTTACAAAAATAAAATAAATTGCTATTTCGGTATATTTTATGATTTTTCATTATTTATTAACTAGAAATATCACCAATATGATTCAGAAAGTGACAATAACGCCAGCTAGCCCACCTTACCAGTAGCTTCCATCAGAGACAAATATAATGGAGTAGAACGCAAAACTTGTTCCTCCACCCACAAAATCTCAAAATCAATTGTTAATTATTTATTTTGACAAAAGTCCAAATCAAGGATTTAAATAAAAAGGACCAAAACTTGTACCTTTTTTTCCATATATCTATGAAATTATTAATTTAAAGACGAGAGGGAATTATTTAGTTCGATTTTAAAGGAAAAATGTACAGAGAGAAGCTCGCCTGGTGAATTAGCTTATCAGAAAGAAAAAAGTTGATGTTTCATATATATATACCCCACTTGCACACTAGTCTCTCACAAGAAACACCCACTTCTTGCTTTCTTTCAAATTAATTCCCATTTCTCAGTTGAGATTTTTATCAATTTCGATAATGGAATCATCAGATAAGGAGGAAGCGTGTCTGTTCGCCATGCAACTTGCCAGCGCTTCTGTTCTTCCTATGGTACTCAAATCTGCCATTGATCTCAACCTCTTGGAACTCATCAAGAAAGCTGGCCCGGGTTCGTTCGTTTCTCCTGCTCAACTCGCCGCCCAAATCCCCACCACCAACCCGGAGGCGCACGTCATGTTGGACAGGATCCTGCGCTTGCTGGCCACCTACTCCGTCGTAAAATGCCGCCTGAGGACACTGCCCGACGGCGGGGTTGAGCGGTTGTATGGTCTGGAGCCGGTCTGCGAGTTCTTGACGAAGAATGATGATGGGGTCTCTATGGCTCCCCTAGTGCTCATGAATCAAGACAAGGTCCTAATCGAAAGCTGGTTAGTATACTTCTGATTTATTAACATTTTCATAATTATAAACAACTTTAAAATAATACAAAATTCTGATTTAACATGTAGGCTAAATGAAAAGGCTCTCCGAAAGCACCTCTACTATCTAATTTCTTTGGTTATATGTAAACATGTTTTCAATTATAATGGACATATTTCCACCATTGTATGTTCTCAATCTTGTTTTAGATTTTAAATATAAATTAAAAAAGTAAAAGCATAAGTAAAAGTAGAAATAAAGTATTAATAAATACTCCAAAATATCTTGTTATGATTTAAAAAGGAGTTCATAAATACTTAATTAAAACCTACTCTCACGATAAAGTGACCTCCAACTCATTGTTCTTTTGTTTGGCATTTGTACCATTCCGCATGAATGATTCCATGTTGAATTCACAACGTGAAGTTGTGAACCTATCAGTTCTATTGGTGTAGTGGTCCATCATTTGGATAAAAAAGTACCCAGATCACCATTGCCCTCTGCCTCCTATTTCTGTTTATTTTTTCATGTATGATATAATGTGGCATATTTTTGAATAAAACTAGCACATGTTTTCATCATAAAGAGTAACTTGAGACAATTTGGATCCATCATCTGCAGTGATAAATTAAATTTTGAAAGTTTTTATAATTTGAGTATATATATTTTTTATATTATTGTTCCACCTAAATATTTGATCAGAAAAGGTAGCAATATGGACCCCTTTTACCAACTCCACCCACCATTTTATTTTTATTTTTTTCTTCCAAAGAAAGGCTCGATCCACCAAAACCACCTCAACTTTTGTGTCTACAATTCCAACCACCATATTTTGTCATTTTTTTTTTAAGAAAAGGAGGGAAGGTATGTAAGCATGACATCACGACTATGTCATTGCAGTGTGCGATATTAAATATCTTAAAGGGAAAAGGTGCAATTATGTATTGTATAAAAAAAACAGTCATTCTTGTCTATAGTGTCAGTGTGAAAAATACTAATTAGGTTTTAAAAGATCAAACACATAGTAATTAATTTTGTCACAGTAGTTTTATTTCTTCATAGAAAATGCGCACTCCTACAAACGCAAAGTGTCAAGTAGTAAACAAATTATGTGATATTGATCTCACATTTGCTTTATGAGTTGGAATAATAGGTTCCACCTAAAAGATGCTGTTCTTGATGGAGGGATCCCCTTCAACAAGGCCTATGGAATGACAGCATTTGAATATCATGGAACAGACCCAAGATTTAACAAGGTGTTTAATCAGGGAATGTCCAATCATTCCACCATTATCATGAAGGAAATCCTTGACTCGTATGGAGGATTCCATGGCCTTAAGTCCATTGTGGACGTTGGCGGTGGCACCGGGGCGATTCTCAATATGATCGTCTCTAAGTATCCAACCATCAAGGGCATCAACTTTGATCTGCCCCATGTTGTTGAAGATGCTCCATCTTATCCAGGTCCCTCTTTTTTACTCTTTAATTTCGAGTGTATGCTGAATACATGTTTTCAGACCATGTGACTGAAAACTTTTCCGGACTCTTCTGAACATTCGAGGTCGAATGTGATTTCATAACACCAAACAAGAGTACAGCTCGAATTTGAGTGTGATTTGGTTACATTACATTGAAGTCGATAAAATTTGCAGGTGTGGAGCATGTTGGTGGGGATATGTTTGTGAGTGTGCCAAAAGGAGATGCCATTTTTATGAAAGTGAGTTTCTTCTCCTCAATGCATGTATTATCTCACCCCTTCGTCCTCGAAGATACAAACCACAAAACTCATGCATAAAATTTGATCTTAAAAACTACCATGCTACACTGATCAATAGTTCAATGCCGGCTTAAGGAACCAACTTCACCTAAGGTGTGGGACTTAAATTTAAAAGAGTCCTATGATAAGAAGGCGAACGTGTTCTCACTCTATTTTGTGTAGTAAACACATATTCGAAATATGCGAAAATTCGAAAGAACGTGGATGCATGCCGTAAAGTTCTTATGTGCCTTATACTTCCACACATGTCTATAACCTCGTGCACCTATGTATCTTGCAGTGGATATGTCATGATTGGAGCGACGAGCACTGCCGAAAAATCTTGAAGAGATGCTACGAAGCGCTCCCGGAAAAGGGAAAAGTGATATTAGCCGAGTGCATTCTGCCAGACGCCCCGGATACAGGGCTGTCCACCAAGAATACCGTCCATGTCGATGTTATCATGTTGGCCCATAACCCTGGTGGTAAGGAAAGGACGGAGAAGGAATTCGAGGCACTCGCGAAAGGGGCTGGATTCAAAGGATTTCAGAAAGTTTGCTGCGCTTATAATTCTTGGATCATGGAACTTCACAAATGAAGGGTTCAGAGCGTGTTGTCGTGATTAAATGTGTGTATGTTCATGTATGCATTGCACTTGATAAAGTTGTCTGAATGGAGTTTCGAATTGGATGATGCGACTATTTCGAGTATATTAGTAGTAGAGGATCAACTCATTTGGTGATCAATGAGAATGCTGATTGGAGTGCAATTTAATTGGTTTGATATTTTAGTCCTTCTGTTGGAATCTTTTCCAGCATTTGGTACTAAATCCGTTGATGGATAAATACTTGTCATCTGTTCACAACCCCTTAATAAGATTCTATGGGATAACATATGTGATTAATAAATATTTGGTTAATGCATATTAACCAAAAGAGATACCATGGCCATTTGTCTGTTAACATAAATATTCTATTTGTTAGAAAGAATATCCCAACTAGGACAAAATTAACAGTTGGAAATTGCATTAAAATTTACACATTTCATTACTCAAAATTATCCATTTTGCAAAGGTCTCATGGATGATATGGATTAATACAGTACATACATAGCAACGATCTCATGAATGATATTGATTAACACAGTCCATACATTGTCTCATAATACAATCCGTATATAATAATAATGTTCATATAAAAAGTAATATATTTTATAAATCGAATCAAATAGAATATCCGTCTAAAAATTTTTGTCAATATTTTGCTTTAATAATCAGAATAATTTTTGGAATCTTTGTCAATATTTTGCTTTAATAATGAGAATAAATTTTGGTCACTAGTCCTGAAATATCAAGGCCTCCCATATCTGATCATAAACAATACCTCCAATCCGCACCTCTTATTATTATTAATATTATTATTCCAAAATCCAAATTTGGTACCTTCACTTTACTGACGTCCATACACCACGCGACGATGATTTTGCCTTGCAATTCTGTGCCGTCTTCGGTCGTCACATGATGTCCCCTCCGCCACCGTCGCCGCCGCCTCCTCACGAACCACTTTATCCGCACCTGAAGAATCAGACGTCACTTCCTGACGTCATCTTTGCTGCCTTTTCTCTCTTCATCCTTTTCTCCACCTCCCCCAGACCTACCTCCATATTTTTCCTCCCTAACAACAAACTCGCTTTCCCGTTCAATCCCCGCAAGTTTCTGAAATCCCACAACATGTCCCTCCCATTGCGTAACCCTCCGAACCCTAGTCGCCACCCCACGCCGCCGTTTGCCACTCCACAGTCGCTATCCGAGTGGCTCAGGCCGCGGCTATCCTCTGATTCATTCGCTTCCTGGGGTGTCAAGCCAGGGACTAAGAATGTTCATAACCTCTGGCTCGAAATTGCTGAAGGGGAGACGTCTTTAGCTGATTCCACCCCGCCGGTCCGAACGGTTGAAGTTGTGATTGTTCGCATCATCCGAAACGATGATAAAATGCTCGTCGAATCGCATCAGGAGCTTTCGAACGGCGCCATCAGGTACCGATCCCGCCCCTTATCGGAGAAAATGAAACCCGGAGAATCTGTTGAGGCCGCGGTTTTCCGAGCAGTGAAAGAGGAACTGGGCTCCATCATAAAGTCCACGGCTTGTCGAAATTCTAATTTGGGGAACCTTGATAATGATCACGATTCTAACAATATTAGAGGTATCGTAAAAATTTTGCCTGGATCATACGTACAGAAGGTGGAAGAGAGGGTTTCGGCATCGTATCCTGGTCTACCAGCTTGTTACCTATTGCACACAGTAGATGCCGAGGTAGCGGGCCTGCCAGAGGGTGAGTTTTCTACTGAGGAAGTGAATGAGTATGGAGATTCTGATGGCGCAAATGTTGATGCTGTTTCGTGTAAAAAGCACTACTGGAAGTGGGTTGATTTTGATTCACTCTGAGTTTTTGACCTGCGCGGGTCTGCGAAATCTCGTTTGCAGATTTGAGTTTTGATACTTGTAGTATTATAATTGTTGTTCTACCTTAATGGAACAGTTACTTGCTGTAACAGTTCATTATATACTTTTTCTAGAGTTAATCTCTTGAGTTTTGTGAATACAAGTGTGAGTTGAAATTATGTTTTATAGTCACATCTCTGTTTAATTTTCTGGTGGTTTCAACTCCGGATATATGCACATAAATGTTTCTCTGATCTGTGAGGCAATAATCTTGCAATCCCAAAGGATAAATCATGTGTAGTGGATAGGATTCAGATTACATTGCTATCTCCTTTTTCTCATTAGTTTGTTTGGAGTAGATGCAATTCGAGGTCAAACATACCTTGTGTAAGATTGCTTACTGGATTGCCCACAAAATACAGGGCCTTTGTGTGATATGCACATGGATATCTTGTCTCTTGAGCAATACAACAATTGGAATTTGGAAGTACACAGAGTCTTCCGTTTTTATAAAGTTGTATACCTTTTTCCTCTTTTCACATTTCATTCTTTCTTTAAGCTGCGAGTGGCAATACCCTTTATCTTTTCAGTGCAAGTTTTGAGAGTTGTGTTGTGATATTTTCATTATTTCAACACCTGCTCCTGGTCGTTGATTGATTCTTTGATGAGGGATTAACGTAGCTGCACAGCAGTGTAAAAATCTGTAGTTCTCTTGAAATCAAGATTGTTTGGGTATGAGGGGACCTAATCTCATCTGGGTTTTTTTTCGAGTGATTGTGAAGCTGATTGCTATTTCGAACCAAAGATGGACTAAGAGCTTAGAAGGATGATAGGCTGGAGAGGTTGAACAGGTTAATTTCTGCTTCTTTGAGGGAGAATTGTGCCTTCAGGAATTAGGATGTGTTCAATCTGATGTTCGGCTGGCAAATATCTAGCCCGTGATAAAGGGTGGAGCCTGACCTGTAGATACAATTTCCATCTTCTAATTTATTTGTCTCTCTTTTATATTTCATTTGTCTCTCTCATCACACATACCAAACAGTATCTCAATGTCCGCATAAATGGGCAAGGATATTAAGTTCATTGTATTTGCATTTCTAACAATAACTGTTTCAAAGTATGAGAATTTTTGTTCTACTGACTGCTGTTTCATTAGTTTGTTATATAGAGTTTGGGTGGAGATTCTGACTAAACAACCCAAATTTCATTGAACCAAGAGACACTTGAGCTACATGAGCGACTTTTTGAACAATTATGTATTTTGCCCGCCTCAAGAAAGCGTTACTTTCTAGTATAGGTATATGTGGTGGTCGTCTGATAAATATCAGGATGATTTGGATTATCGAATAAGTCATATTGAGCCTTGTTGAAGCGGGCCATAAGATGTTAGCTGGAAGTTGGGCTCAAGGATCTGGCCACTTCTCTTTTCCTTTGGAACTTATAGCCCATTATGCAATACATATATAATATATACATATACAAATTCTCACCTCATATCCGACTGTCAGGTAATATCATATGATTATATGTATGTATGTAATTGAGCGTAGTTTTGTTTTTTGTTTTTAACAGTCGGACCAATCACATGGTGTCATATGACAGTCGGCTGGAGTTCATGTTTTGTTATTATAAAACCAAAATCATATAAAAATACTCTGTATTTTTTTGGTGAATCCTTAGTTAAAATTACTATAATATCTTATTTAAAATTACTATAATATCCTAACTGCATCATGTTTGAGACCTACATGCTAACTAGTTTCGAATTGATTTGGTGAATCCTTATTTAAAATTACTACAATATCCTAACTATATAAATTCATGGACGGGAATTTTTTTTTTATTAAACCAGAGTTTCTTTAAATCTTTCAATCCTCTCTGTATCTATATTTTTAAATTTAGTACTTTCTTTATAAGTTTTTAGATAAAAGAAAAAAAATAAGTGTAAAAAAAAAAGTGTTTACATATGTTTGTGTGTTACAATGCACTAAAGCACCCAAATTTTATTTAATTTTGTTGTAAATTACCTTCCGTATTTCTCATGAATGTTGTCCAAACTTTCACATGTTTGTGTTTTTCTATATATATATATACATAGTTTGTGCATTAGTGGACTTGCACGACAACTTTAAGATTGCATGATGGTGATTCAGAAATATTACACGCACATGGGCGATAAAAGGAAAAAATTAAAGACACTTAATTTATCTTAACTGGGCTTAATAGGCCGTACACTTAGGTACTATTTAACCTACACGACATAGGATTATTCGAAAGATATAAATGTGTGACACGAGTGATAAAATTGACAGATGTGTGTAAATTTTGCAATATTTATTAAATGTTGAATGATATATATGTTGAGTGTAGGTTCTTATAAACAAAAAGAAGCTACGAAATCCTTTATGAGAAATGACTGTGGCCCTTTATTTAATGTCCTAATTTTTTCATATGATACATTTTTGGACCACATTAAAGCAAACCGTGAACTCGCAAGTATTAGTGTGGGTGGTCCAAATCATCCCATGTTACCCTAATCATACCCCTACCTGAATTTGTCTCTCACTCGCTCACTTTTTAATCCCAATCATCACCCCTCTACTTGTATATATATATTTGTCATTCAATTATAACATGTTTCTCGCGATATGATAAGTTTGTATGGTTTATTAATTTTGGTAACCAAAATATAAATGAAAGTTGTAATGATGTACAGAAATTATTTGAAATTATTAAGAACTGTTTTAATATGTAAAATTTCTTTTGGGTGAAACAAAATCACAAATTCTTGATATAACTTGTACAAAATTACAAAGATGGCATAATTTGATAACCCTACCTGAAAATTCTCACACATAGACACGCTTTTTGAGGGCAATCATCGATAGTGACTTTCTATTCTGAGTCATTTCTTTGGCTCAAATTGATCGAAAAAAAAATAGAATTTAGAAAGGTAAGCAGACTCTTTTAAAATTTTGAAAACAGTTTCGTATGTATATATTAAATACTTTGTACATAGAAGTTTTACACCGAATAAAGTTTCGTTTTTTTCCTCGTTTCTTCCGAGGAAGTGAATTTTGATTTCAGTATAAGAATGTATATATGAATTCATAATATTCTTAGTTTTTATTTCTGTTTTTAACATAGCGGTAGATAAAAATCTATAGTAATTTTATTTTGTTAAAAGATCTTTTGTATTTTTAAAATTTCTCTTTCATTTTTCCTCAATCAGCCATAACATATATACACCCTCACCATCACACACACACACACACACAAATTTATATGTATAACAGTATATGTATGTATAGATATGCATATGTATGTATATATAATATGTCACATTTTTTTCTCTAGAAAAAAGGTTGTTTACACTAAAAAATGTATTAATCACTCCATTTTACATTTTTATTTGACAATTTGACAATATTATTCTCATATTTTTCAATAAGTTTTCAATTCCTTTTTAAATTATAAACACTTCCCATATTCTCGCATATTTTGATAAACCAAGACCTAATAAAAACTATTATTCATATATAATTAGCATAATAAAAAGGAATCGTTATTCGTAAACCAAGACCTAATAAAAACTATCATTCTATACTTTTTTTATAAATAAATTATGAATTTATCATACTAGCCTCAAGTACATCTAAATTATACATGGTATTATGCAATTTCTTTATTCGGTTACCCGTTACATAAAATTATACAATAATCTAATTTACTTATAATTGTGAAATTGAGCACATATTTCAACAAATAGAGACAATAGTTCCATAAAATCTATAAAAATATGAGGGAAAATATACCTTATAATCCATGATCCATCTACGTACGAGTACATAATGTGCATTGCCATGTTGTCTCTTAAATTTCACACAAAAAAATATTCTATGATATTTGGATAGAATTTTTACCTGTTACATCATTTTTTTAACAATTGGGAAATTGGACCCGAGATATCATCCAAACATAAAATAATTACAACTCATCGAAGAAAAATTTAAAATTTAAAATTCGAAGATTTTTTTCAATATTTATATTATTTTTTTCCTAAAGAAATAGAAGATGCCAATTTTCCACATAAGAAAGCTCAGTATGAAGATTTTGATCCGAACTCGAATCCCCATGAACTGGTCCCTGTAGTTTTAGGCCTAACCATTTATTGCAGTAAATAAACTATATTTATTACAATTGTTTGGTCTTTTCTAGTCTCTTTTTCCTTTTCCTCTCTATTTTTTGAGCATGCTATTTACTTTTGTTACGAAACACTCTCACCGTTTCGATTACATAAACTACATTAACCATATTATTTCCTATTGAGACTTGCTTACCTTGAACTAATAAATTACAAATAACTAATTAAATTACATTCTAACTAAAAAGTACTTGCAATTAAAAGAAATCATGTCTATACCAATAAAGCTTAGTATGCCAACCTTGATCATTAAGCCAAGATACATACAAAAAGTTAGTTGTCCTTGAAGCTTTGAATAGCAATACACGTACAAAAAGAGAAGCAAATATATAGAAGAGGTTTCGAAGGGCCAGCCCTTTACACACTTAAAGGCGAAGTGGTTAGTGGGTACCAATCGTCATTAAAAGAAATGCAACCATTCAACAAGGCCCACTTCCACCACCTTCAGTTGGTTGCTACTCGAGTATTGTTCTTTCTACTGTATCTGTTTTCTTAATAAAAGTATTCTAAATAGATAGTACGATTTTTTTTATTTCTTGTCTCAAATTTCTTGAATTAAATAAATGATAATTTACTTGCTTTGATGATAATAAAATAAAAATTTATATTGAATGTAAAGGCATATTGTCGGTTATAAAGAATATTTGATACACAACTTAACTACATGGCAAAGAATGCCAGGAGAAACACTTGAACGAAATAATTCATAATGGCTATTAAAGGGATAATTCAAACTATAAGTTTATTTTATCTGTATATGTAAGCATCATTTTTTCGTATGACAAGGAACATGTGGTCACTATCATTTGAATGTGTAGTAGATAAGATGACACATATCAGGTAAACTAGCAAAAGTCTATTGACATGCTCAAGCAAATCAAACTTTGTTACCATAAAAAGAATACAAATTAAGGCTTTCAAATATAATCAGGTCATATCACACCTATATCATCTATGATTGATGTTGTGGATCGGCTCCCTTCAGCTACTGCCTTGGACCAGAACCTGCATCATTAACAAACAGAGCCAACAAACAAAAACAGCTTACGGGTTAGCACAAAGTTGTTCCACAAAGGGAGTAAGAGACCAGATCTAGCAAGATCGTGGTCCGGCTCAGTAATTGAGACTGTAAAACCACTACACAGAATTGGAATCGCCTGAACCAAGGTAAAGGACACAAGTTTGGACAGTGAACGGGACAACCCACTCACATAGAGAAAGAACCCCACACCCGAAGAACCCCAGCAGCACGAACCTCACAAACGACGCTCTAGTCCTTCGTGGTCTCGTCGTTCCTTCTCACAGAACCAGAGGTTCAAGATCGGAACAGATCGGAAGCCACCTCACCGGGACAACACAAACGACACCTCGCAGTGTTCACAGTGAAACAGAACACAGGGCTGGACTACAACGGAGGAGAGCAGCAAGGTCTGTGTTCACGGAGAAACACAGACCACGGGGCTGGTCTCTTCAACGAAGAAGAACAGTCGGGAGGCGGCGTAGAAACGGTATGGTTGCGATGAAGAGAGGCGACGGTCGACAGAGGGATTAGGGTTTCGAAGAGATAGAGAGGCTCGTGTATGATGTGTGTATACACAACGCTATACACACGGTATAAAACAATGGGACGATCGAGATTAACGACGAGCGGTGTAGATGGTAGGTGAATCTGGGCTTCGGCTCACAAAAGGGACACAGGCTTGGGCCAATACAATTACAATTGAGTTGCGAATGTATCCTCCATCTGAACTGAATTATTTCTGATTATAGAATTTCTTTCTAGTTACTTTAGAACAATTAGGAGATATTTTCATAGACTCATAGGTCCAGATTAATTTTAGACCATTGGATGATGTATTAAGATACTAACCAAGACCTCGACATGCTATTTCAGGAGAATTACAATAAAGATTAGCTGGGAAAATCGAAATCTTTTACTTTACCAAATTTAAATAACATTCCCAGCGTTCCAATATCGATTTAGTTAATAATCAATAGAAAAGAGAGACATGTTTAATAAATTCCATGGCATTTGAGAATTGGGAAAACAACCATTGTTGATTAAGTTAATTAATAGGAATAGGCCTCCAAGATCTGACTATTTGCATAAGTACATGGACTCCGACTCTGTGTCACTTCAACAAAGTCATTTAATTTATACGATTTTAATAATAGGGTAAATATGCTGATTTATTTTTGCTATATTTAATGGGATTGAAACATATCAGGTGTTCGCGTTGCTTTAAATTAATCAGGACTTGGGAAATGTATATTTTTTTTTTTATTTTTGATGCTGACTCATATCTAATACAATGTCATCACCTTCTCAATGTTCCAAATTTATATGTAGTTCTCGTAAAAAATATTAAGGTAAAAACCCTCCATAATTTCAGTTTTAAAGCTGAAGCCTTCCTGGATTACTTAATCAACATTCTGTAATCCCTTTAAAAAATTGATGTTGAACTTGTGGTAGGCATATATGTTAGCACGTAGTCACAATATGATATACAGAATCAAATTGTTTAAAAAATATATTTTGAAGGAAATATAATATGTGTTTTTAGCTATATATTATTCAGAGTACGAAAAATTGAATTAAATTATAGGATTCTTTTCAATTTTAAAATGATATCCAAAAAATAACAATCAGTCATAAAATTACACCTTAAAACATAGAAGACTAAAATTTAAAATCGTCAAGTTACATGATAAAAAATTTGCCAAATGATTGTTCTCGTAAACTTATTGTTATATGAGAGTTCGATCAAATTTAATTGTTGTTTTATCCATCTCAAGTTAAAGTAGTATTCTTCATAAGCTTCCAATGTGTAGGTGACTTTTGGGTGTAGATCTTTTATAGTGTATTGGTATGGCAACAAGATGAAATTGATTAAATCAGTAATATCTCACCGTATATTTTGATCATTTATCCCATATTAATTAACCATTATATATATTGCAAATCAAATACATCGTTAATTCAAATTACAGTATTACTTTAGGTTGCCCCTAAGGGCACTAACGAGTTGGTAAAAACCTGAGGTGATGTGGGAATAACTTCCCCGGCTTCACAGGTTCGATTCTCATGTGGAGCATATTCCCCACTGAAATATTATAGGGTAATGCTATGGGAATTAGTCCGTTACATGGGTCCTCTCCCCCGGGCCCCTGCCTACTCGTGCATATCCCTCGATTTACCATCTGTACCTATACAGAGGGTTAGCACATTCATAGGTTAACTTTTCTATACAATATTACTTTAGGTTCTATATTGATAGTTTATCCCATATTAATTAACCATTATTTATATATTGCAAATCAAATACATCGTTAATTCAAATTACAATATTACTTTTTTATATATAATGAAACATTTCGTTGAAATGCAATAATGATCTCTAGTAGTGCCGTTTGAATTGATATACAATGTAAAAGATTGAAATTGCATCGTTATCGCCAGTTATAACTTTTAGTAAAACGACAAACGCTCGATCCAATAATCGATATCAAAGCCAATGTTACATATTCTTTCCATTAATTGCAAGGAGTGCAATGGTTATGAGGAATTGTTGAGTACAATAATTGGCCTACTATAGAACGATCGAATTGTGACGTTTGAGTTGCTATACGATTTTGAAGATTGGAGCTGCACCGATACCATCAACTATAACTTTTGGTAAAACGACAGCGCTCTACGACATTACATTTCATATTTCTTTTATTTATAACAATTAATTTTAATGGATAAAGCCATTATCTGTTGTCTTATTCCAAATCAAAAATCGAACCATATACTATACTTTATCAAATACTGTTGCATATGAGACTTGAAGCTTTAATTATCATACATATCCATCATATTTTACCTCATACATCATACCAAACCCGGCAAATATTTGAGTTATGAGTATGCAGTAAGCTTCATGTACACTAGATTCATGTATATGCCTCTCTGTAGGGACATTTATCATTGGAAACTTATATATATTAAATAAATGAAACTAATAAAATAACTTCTATTAAATAATCGATGATATTATATCTACGTCTTGAAGTCACCAACAATTTCATGGCGCATATTAATTGAAACGATATTACGTAAGCCGTGTCGTAATATGAGCGGCGATTTTTTTTTAAAAAAAATTAAGTCAAATTCCAATATTCATGAATTCAACCAACTTTATAAAAAAGGTTTATAGTTTACGTGAGATTTTTTTTGAAGCATGGACTTAATTGAAGCAGCGCATCAGGTTCTATAAACAATAGAATTATAAATTTGAGAAATTATTTAAGTTATCATAAACTCCAGGAATTGAAATTATACAAGTACGTCTAGCTTCTCTCACAAAATTAATTGGAGTGATTTTTTTCTTTTACTTTTCTTGGCCTCAACATTATCGCCTGATATCCGAATTTTGCTCATAATTGAAATAAATGCATGTAGTTTATTCTTAATTTATGATTTTTTTTTTGTTTTGTCCAGAAATTTCAATTTCTTTTAGACAACTCATCTTCTGAGATCAATATATTTTTTGGAAAACATCAAAATTTTATTAGATAGTGATTTAACTACCCAATGAAACCAAACAATAACATATATAAGTACTCCGGACGAAAAGGTAATCACATCAATAATGATTAGAGAACGAATCTGAATCATCCAATATGTGACAATAGTGTTAGGATCAATATCAAACGCTTATCACTAGGTTAAATACTATAATTGTAAAAGTAAGGTGCAACTTTATTTTCTCATACATATGGTAGCATAGATACATATGTACATTAGGATCAAGCTGTTAGGATCATGAGTTCGAGAACGTGCGTGTCTAACTTTCTGGTGCTGTTTTATTTACCTTAGAGATCAGTCTTACCCCTTACCCTGTCGTCGACCCTATCCCCATTACAGAAGTATTACCTGTTAAGATCCGATATCATTTTAGCTCATATGACAAACCAGATCAATCGACCCAACCTTGATTCTATAACCAATTAAATATATAATTAGATATCTCAAAGCATCACTAATCCTTGGTTCCCAGAGAAATCTATCGGTAAACAGACATATATTATTGGGGATGAGTAAACTATCTGTTACACAATACATTCTTGAATATAAATTAATTTACAAATGAGAATGGTAAATACTTTTGACATGTACCTGCTCATGTAATAGTCAGAAAACGATATTCAAAATTTGTTTGAAACTGTCATAAAAACTATTGAAAAAGTTTAATTGGAAGAAGTGAACGATCCTTGTAATTCTAATGAACACGCCATGTGACCTAGCAAATTTATGCAAGTAACTAACGAACTCATTGTTTTTTTTTTTTGGCCACTCTGTTAAAGTATACTTTTTATTCATCTTTATAAATAATATGACAACCATAATATCATCATCATTATTCCTACTTTTATATCATTGTTATTATTACAATTAATTTCATGGAATATTTCGATTTGAACCGATCGACGAAAATCTACTTCTTAATCCATTATGGGCTAATTGGCGAGAATTAGAGCAGTGGTCCTTCAACCAAAATGGTTAGAATTTATATATATTGTTTAATATATTAAGGACGGGAGAGACGAGGGTCAAGTTAATCTCATATCAGAGTATGATAACAGTAACATATTTGATATAGGTGACAAAACTCAAAAATATCTATATTCAATATTATGTATGGGGTAACGCTAATTACAGGGGAACAAAAATCAAATGTTTTAGTCTAATATAACATTGTTAATACTTTGAATGATGATGATTATGGTGAAATTACCAGTTTCATTTTTCGAGTTAAATCACAATTGTAATGGAATTCTGTCACCCGATTTCACTACATGTATGATAAACTTATGAGTGAATAACAGCATGATATTTTCAAGAATATGGCTATATCAGTATCTACTTTCCATTTATGACCATTCCCTTTCTGTTCCAATTTTTCAGTGTTCACTCTTCTCTTAGCTTCTTCTTTACAGAGCCCTACAAGCCTACCCCTCGATCTCTGTGCTATAATGCCACAAAACTGATCACACCCATGTGAGAAAATCTTGCACTGCGAGATTTTAATTTTAATCCTCTTTTTATAAGTACATGAAGGTGAATTTGGCTTTTTGCCTAGAATATTTCT
This sequence comes from Dorcoceras hygrometricum, assembly GCA_001598015.1. Classification (NCBI taxonomy): domain Eukaryota; kingdom Viridiplantae; phylum Streptophyta; class Magnoliopsida; order Lamiales; family Gesneriaceae; genus Dorcoceras; species Dorcoceras hygrometricum. The sequence goes on along the minus strand of KQ999852.1, from coordinate 530,234 downwards.
TATATATGCCAGTTTATTAAAATGTCATCAATCTGAGTTTGAGAAGCCATTTAAAAATTTTGACTTGATGGTAGGTTCGCATTTTGTTTGTGATTTATATGGGTTTTTTCTTGGATACTTAATGAAGAAAAATGGGTTTTGTTTTTCTAGGATTGAATGCATACGGGTTAAAAAAACCATCCCTTTTTTTTTATTGCGGGAAGGTAACTGGGAACTCATGTGGGAGACCAGGTTCAATGGGGTGAGGATTGCGATCCATTTTGGATCTATTGCTTTTATCAGCAGAATTTTTTTATATATGCTTCAAGGATTGGTATTTCTATTTCTATAAACATTGATGATAGTGCTGATAGTTGATTTTTTTTCCAAACTCCATCATTTTCTCGGCATTTATTGTGCTTGCTTTGCTATTCAAGGTCTTGTATTGGAACTGTAGAAGCACGTTGAGTTCCCAGGCCTGAAACCTTTGATTCTTTAGTTGGGTTTCAGTTGATTCATGGGTTGAACTCAAGGAGACATGGACCACGTGAGCCGCCATGCTGAAGAATCACAATTTTTTGGGGCCATGGAGCAAGTTTCATTGACATCTGGTTTGCTTGATGATTACCATAGTTTGAAGAATTGGGAATATGATGTGTGGATTAATAGTCCTCAGAGTGTGACAGAACGCCGTAGGAAATTCATTAGGTGGATGGGATTGAGATCAGATGGATTGGAAGGAGAGGATTTCTGTAAACAAGATATAGGTAGAGTCATGGAGAATAGTGGAGTTGTCCAGGAAACACCAGCAGGCATCGAAAACAGGTTTTCTTCAGGCCCCTCTTCTGCTTCAATTTGGTCTTCCAATGATTTGGATTCGTCTGTGGATGTGGATTTGGTTGATGTTAGAAGTGACAATGGAAGTGAGGGCGTAAGTAATGTAATTGGATTAGTTGCAAATGAGAAAAAAGAGTCGCAATTGTTCCTTCCCTTCCGCAGTTGGTGGAGAAAGAGGTGTTTGTTAGTTGTAGTGAACAAAGAGCAACTGATAAGTTGAAAGATAGGTTGTTAAATAGACTGAGGTCCATTTCTTGTATGGCGTGTGGAGCTATAAATGATGATAATGTGCAATCGAATAACGATAGCCGAGTTGAAGAAACTAGGATTCGGAGAGTCAAGGTTCAATATTCTCGAAGAAGGATGAAGAAACTCTCCGCCCTTTTCACAGGACAAGACATACCAGCCCATGAGGGGCCAATATTAGCTATGAAATTTAGTCACAGTGGAAAATTCCTGGCCAGTTCAGGGGAAGACAAGTTCGTGCGAGTCTGGCTAGTCGTGGAAGACGATAGATCAGATTTAATCGATATTCCAGAGTCAGACCCGTCATCAGTGTACTTCTTGATGGATAATGAATCTGAATTGGGATCTCTTCAAAAGGATAATATTAATGAATCCAAGCGTTTGAAGAAAACACAGGATTCGGCTTGCATCGTCTTTCCTCCTAAGGTCTTTCGAATTCTTGAGAAGCCATTGCATTTGTTCGAAGGACACAAAGCAGAGATCCTGGATCTTTCTTGGTCAAAAAATGATGTATATATGCTGAACTGTGCAAATACTGTTTACATTTGATCATATTTGCATTAAATTTGACATCATGTTTTTTCTTGCAGTGTCTCCTCTCAGCATCAATTGACAAAACTGTTCGGTTATGGCGTGTTGGAGTCGATCATTGCCTCAAAGTCTTCTCGCATAATAGTTATGGTACGTGCTGATAAATACTTGGTTTTAGGAATCACAAAAATTTGAATCTAGATTGGAACTGATATCTTTTGCCAAAAACAATTTGAAAACTATGCAGTGACGTGCATTCAGTTTAACCCTTTGAACGATGATTACTTCATCAGTGGTTCAATCGACGGGAAGGTTCGAATTTGGACTATAAATGGCTGTCAAGTTGTTGACTGGACTGAAACTAAGGAGATAATAACCGCCATTTCTTATCGCCCCAATGGACAGGTCTGTTCCTTAATCTTGATAGTTTACAGGGAGTGTTTTATGTTCTATACTAATGTGGATAGAATAAATACATGGAAATATTCAGGAGCGAGGTAGGCAACTGGCCCTGTTTACCATCATGCTTGGTGTATTAGTACTACTTTAATCATAGAGTACATCAACTTAGCTATCTTTGTTTCTTATGCAGGGTGGAGTAATTGGTTCCATTACAGGAACCTGTCAGTTTTTCAACATATCAGGTGCTTGAAACGAATTCATGAAATATTTATCTTTTTCGCGACTCCACTTTCAATCTTCTCTCTTTCTTGTTTTTATTCGTTTTGCTGTGTCACCATTTTTTTATGAATTTGTGTTAAATGTATCAGATAACCGCTTGCAGCTTGAAAATCAGGTGTGCTTTGCCAGCAAGAAGAAATCACCCTGCAAAAGGATAACCGGCTTCCAGGTTATCTTTTGATGCACTCAGGAGAATGTTTACCCGTTGAGAACTTTTTGCCTTACATTCTTTCTAAGTTCGTTGTGTGGATGCAGTTTTTACCACACGACCCGAGCAAAGTGTTGGTAACTTGTGCAAATTCAGAGGTTAGAGTCATTGATGGTACGGATGTGATCAGGAAGTACAAAGGTATGTTTTGATTCCGCTGTTGGTTCTTCTTTGCTCCTTATCTCAGAAAATAACACAGGTTCACTGTAACCAGGTATTCGAAATGGTGGGAACCAGATTTCTGCTTCATTTACATCAGATGGGAAACACATTGTCTCCGCTTCTGACGACTCAAGTGTTTATATGTGGAACTACATCAATCCGGTTTCACATTCTCAGCCAAAATCCATAAGATCATTCGAGTGTTTCTCCTCCGATGCATCCGTAGTCATACCCTGGCCGGGCTTTCAAATAGCAAACTCTGCGAATGAGTTTGAATCAAGCAATCATGAGAATTCAAAAAATCCACTACCCTTTTCTCTATCTGCCTACTTCTCTTCTGGCGGGCAAGAATTTTTCCTAGATTCCCAACCAAAGGGATCCACGACCTGGCCCGAGGAGAAGCTACCAGTGTCTTATCCTCGAGATATAATGTCTTCTATGTGTAAATCTCAGTACAAACTTGTCAAGGCTTGTTGCCAGAGTACTTCATCCAGTTCTCATGCATGGGGTCTAGTCCTTGTTACTGCAGGTTGGGATGGAAAAATCAGATCTTTTCATAATTATGGGTTACCAATTCCCCATTAGACACAAGGTCTGTCATTGATCGAGAGAACACACGCATCCCTTCGCCTCCACCGTGTAGTGTGATAACAACCTCTAACTGTCACATCGAGTTCGTTTTGGCATTATCGAATTTATTGCCATACAATGAGGAGTGGGGCATTCAAATTCTTCTGCACTAGTCAATAGAAGTTTTAATGGACGACGACAGGCAGGAAGAGTCAAATTATGCAAAATGTAAATCAGAATAGCCGAGGTGATCTTTCATTTGTTTATTGTGATATCTGCATTTGGTTCTGGCCCAGAAAGGATGTGTATCTTTGAGGAAATGGTGGTGGGACCTTGGCTATTTATTCAGAATATGAGTCGTGGGGTTCGGCAGGCGGAAGCTGGTGGCGGATATCGGGTCTTGAGTGGGGAATGCAATCTTTATGGTTTATTTGGTTGGTCTGAACCATTGAGATACTTGTCTGCAAATTTTTGTATTTTTATACTGGCCTAGTTGCTCCCAGATGGCCATTCTCCGGCCGGCCATGAATCTTCGGCACGTCCCTAAGGAACTTGTTATCCAACCATGGACCATTGCCCATCGGCAGTCAAGCCATTTGCCGTGTATATGTTTTAGGCATGTAATTGATTTGATCCATTCTTGGTGTATAGTTTTGACCTGAACCTTCACTATTTTGGTTTTGATGGATGAAATTTTGTTTTTGTTAAAAAAAAAAATTATTATTTTTGTATTACTTTTTAAAGATATTAGTTGTAATATCTCATAATTGTAAATTGAGACCGTCGATATATTTTAATTATCGAAACATACGATGCATCTGATTTTTCTTAAAAGAAAACTAACTACGATTACCTAAAATAAGTACTAAGTCGCACATGCTTAAAATATAAGCCAATTTTTTCAAATATGAGGTTCCAATTCCTTCCAATCCATACGCTTTTAGTTCCACTTTATACGCAGAAGCATCTAGAAATTCTCTAAGTTACTATATATGTGATATGTCATAATAATCGCATGCATGCAGCATCATATTTCATGGTCAGTACAATCTTAATATAGATATACCACATTTAGTTATCATTTTTCATTTCTATATCTAACGGGTTAACTATTAATTTTCCATTAATTAATGTACTCCTACTATATAATAAAAATTATACTTATTTTTGTAGACATATTTAGGTGAAGCTTCAAAATTCTAGTGAAATAATTTGTAGTTTCAAAACACCGAGGACTCGAATAATTTTTACACAAAAATAATAATTCTTATATTTGATGTATGATTTGTAGGAGTTATTAAATTTTCCAAGTATCTTATTTAAATTATACACATGTTTTTTTAGAATTGTAGAATATTGATTACAGATGTTATATTTGGTTTTTATGTATTGATTCTATATACTCTTTAAAGTTCAAAATTTATGTAATAAAATTTTGTAGTTTCAAAATAATGTGAAAAATAGAAACTATAATCGCTAATAAAAATTAGAACACAAAAACTCTAATTATACATGGCCAGAATTCAACTTCGTAAAATAATCTTCAACCCGAGCCAATTTATTAAAGTATAAATTTAATATAAAAATATTATTTGTTATTATAGTTATGATTTATGAAACGAGTCAACCTTTATGTAAAAGATAATCTTATAGGGGACTAGTAACTTCTAGATTTTATATTCAATTTTTATTTGTAACTAAAAAATATATAAAATAAACAATAAGAGGAAATAATAAGAATAGACAGTATTTACTAAGGTTAAACGTGCAAGAGTAAGAGTAGTACTGAGTTGGGTGACCTCTTGAGAAACTCTCGTATGTCAAGCTTTGTCGATGTTGCTTCACTTGATCTGATTGGTTAGATGAGCTGTAAAATTGTGATATAGATCTTAATAGATAATATTATATCTGTTCGGGATTGATAATATTAGGAAAAAAAGTAAAATTGATATTAAATATATATAAGATAATATAACAGTTAGATATCCTTCTCCTCCAACTCATGTGCCGGACATATATATTAAGTTTGACCTCATAAACTAACAGTTGGAAATGTCGCGCAGAATAATGATAAGAAGCACTTTTTTTTTTCACTCCTTCCAATTTCCCATGACTCGTCAACATCGCATTCAATGCCTTTATTTTTCCAGAAGTAGAGAGGGTATGTATTTATTCAACCATACCAATCGTTTTTATCATTTTATGCAAGATTTTTATCTTAAAAAAATAAATCACATTTTGAAACTATTCATTATTATAATTTTTAATATATTTATTATATAAACTTAAATTTTAAATTTTTTCATACTCGAAATGTATAGAAAGTTGCATTTGAATGAAAAGGGTAAAATTCATAAAAATTGAAAAAATTTAGAAGTTTAAAATGACAAAATTAAGTTTGTATTCTTATTTGTTTACTAAGATTTTTTAATAAGAAAAGATTTGTTATTTCTATAATCTTGGCAAATCATGCGATACAAAAGAAAATAAACGGTATTAAGTTTATATGTCATATCAAATGATATCTACATATACTATTCTCGATACTTACCTAAATATTGATAACAACAATAATAATATATTGTTTTAATTGCCTCCTACAATAAGAAAATTGAAATATGGTGTTTGATTCCTCGTTTACACGTTTTTTTAAAGAGTTGAATTTTTTTTATCGACTGTAATTTTGGTAAGTAGTAAATACTTAATCTTATAATTTAGATCATAAGTTATATTTTTATTGAGATGCCCACAATATCAATTTTCTATATATATATATATAAATGGTTTCTGAATATATTTGATAATGATGGCAAATTTATCTTTTATTACGAAGAATATGAGACAAAACGTTGAAAGTATGATAAAATTAATATTTGAGTTTACTATTTCAATTCTGTACTAGTATTTAAATTTTATATTTAAAAACTATATTTTTTTTACCAGACATAAAGTTGTCAATACTCTATTATTACATAGTTTTATAATATTTTTAATGATTTTTATTCATGAAAAGACCCATGAGATCAAGAAGTGCATAAAACATTTTATGGTAAATTAGAAGTGGACATATATATTTTTAATAGAGAATGAATACAAAGTTATATCTAGATTCGGAGTTTGAGAACATAGTTTATCATGTAACTAAATATCTCGTTTTCCATTTTTTAGTCAGCGGAAGATTACGTCGAAAATAAAACAAAGATCCTTTTTTTGACTGTAGACATCGAAAATTATGTTTGAAATAATAATTTTACCAGAATATATAGCGAAAAAGCAGAAAGGTGGCATGCTTTTATCTGCCCATACAACTATGGATAAGGCAATTACGAGAGCGAGAATGCCTTCTATTTATTATAATATATATACAATATAATAATATTGCATTGAACTGTCGTGTCTTGTCCCCGATGCGGTGCGAATGTTGGAAGCATGGAGGCACACCAGAGGGCGAGAATGGCGGTAAAACGATTACTAAATTCCAAGGTCAACCCCACAGATTATACTCTATCTTTCGAAACACGCACAATAGACGAGCAACTTTTCAATGCTTACTCTTATACCTTGAAATCCCAGTAGAGTATTGAGGACTTTATGTAAGGTGGATTCTTTATTTCTCTCTTCTTTTCCTTTTTCTCATCAGTGTTGTTATTTGTTTGAATCGGGCTAGTGATTCTATGTACGAATGATCTGTGTTTCCTGCGCTGCTGTGTAAAAGGCGACGTCCATATCTTTTCTCCGAAAGCTCAAGACTATTTTTTTGTTCTCTCCCTGTTTGATTCAATTTTTGTTGTTATAGAAGAAGAAAAGAATGTTCTTTCCTGTTAGAGAATGTGTTATTCTAAGGACTCATACAAAACGGACAAGAGATCGCTGTTTAATTTGACAAATTTGCAGAGTATTTGACGAGGTGTTGAGCAATATATACTGGGACGGTGGCTCAACTACATGCGTTGGTAGCACTGCACCAGGTTTTAAGTTGAATACTTTGCAGACATTTGACATTTCTCCTCCTTTGAATTCCACAACAGCATCCAAGGCCTCAGGTAAAGTAAAACTATATCTTCATATATTTTCATGGATTTTTTATATAATCTTTTTTGTAAATTATGAACTGGTGATTTAGGAGCAATGGCTTCGAGTGTGGGACTAGCTTTTACATCAGCTCAAAGGAAAGAGCTTGAAAGACAAGCTATGATTTTTAGATACCTGACGACCAATCTGCCACTTCCTCATGATCTTCTCTATCCACTTTCACTGAATTTTGCTTCGCCAGCTTTAGACCCTTCCATTAACTGTAATTTTTCTTTGTTTTCTCTCCTGTCTTCATGTAAAATTCAATTGTTGTTTTCTTCAGTTTTCATGTTTTTTGACGGCAGTGAGTGGTGGAGAACTACGTAATGACGGATGTTTGAAGATTAGAGATCCGGAGCCAGGGAGGTGTAAGCGAACAGATGGCAAGAAATGGAGGTGTTCAAAAGACGTGGCTCCTATGCAGAAGTACTGTGAGCGACACCTACACAAGGGTCGGTTGCGTTCAAGAAAGCCTGTGGAAGTTCGAAAGAAAATGCGCCTTGAACAAGGCCCTCTTCCCGCACCTCGAGCTTCTAGTTCCGCTTCTCACCAGATTTCTACACAGAATGAATCCCGTCTGTTGTTTAATCCTATAGAATCTGACAGGTGTGTTTAGTATTTGTTAATTGGAACATTGCTTCTGAAGAATCTTGAAGTCAATAGATGACTATTAACATGTTTTGAAAGTACAGAACTTGCATTTTTTAAAATAATTTATGTACTTAGTTGAATCCCCCTTGTCGATCTTCTTGTCTGAATATTTATTTATATGATGACAAGCTTACATTTTATCAAATGATTCAGATCATACATGAAATTTAGGCTCGCCCGTTTGCATATGTACTTGTATCTGTATTCAATGAGTTTTCTTTCACATTAAAGGAATGCTGGCGTAATGATGGAATTCGAGTCAACTGAGAATAATTGGCAACACTTGATGAAGAAAGGAAATCTGGATTTTCTGGCAAATGGGTTCTTCTCCACTCGTGGTTTCAATCCCACTCTTCATCAAGATTGTGTCGAGACTTCAAATCCGTTCCCTTACTCAAGCTTCCAGGCACAGAGTGGAGTCATCAATACTTGGTCAATGGATAATGACAACGCCACATCCTGCCCCGTGTCTCTCCATCAGGGGAATGCGTTCCCTTCACTCTATTTATCCATGGATGTGGCTTCTGCAAATGTGTTGGATGGAGAAAGTAACAAGATCGAAATCGAAGTCGGTCTTGAAGATTCTGATGACTGTTATGTCGCAGACACAAGGTCGTTACCATGTTATCGAGGAGGTCCACTTGGAGAAGCTTTGCAGCCATTATCGGTTGGGGTTGAGAGCTCAAATCCAGCTTCTCCCTATGATTCTGTTCACACCACAGCTACTACAGTTTCATCCCCGTCGGGAGTTCTTCATCGAACATCGTTCTCACACTCGGAGAACAGTGTTTGCAATAGCCCTGCAGGTACTGCGCCTTCCTTGGAATATGCATTCCACTGGTTCAGTTAGAGTCATTAGCAGCTAAGAAAACGCGCTTTTTCTCAGTTCTTGAAATCGGTTTCTATATTTTTGGTGGTTCTTATGAAGTTATTTACTCATTGATTGGTGTCATTTTGGGACTCTTTCCTTCGTTGTTCAATGGAGTTAAATCCCACTGCTTTGATGTGCTGGGTTAAACTTAGTATTTCTTCTTATGAATTCACTTTTCTGCTGCGAATCAGAGTTGCATTGCTTGGGCCCTTGCGTATAATTAAGTTACGCAAGGTTTATGATTGTTTTTCATCCAAACCCGGATGAAGTTTTTGCCATTCCAAACCATTTTGTACGACAGCTTATTAGAATGAGAGAGCTCTTTAGTGTGGCCTTTATGATACTGAACTTCTTGGCTGGGCCCTGAGACGTGAGCTTCTTGGCTCTTTCCTCATGTAAGAGCATTTCAGCTCAGAACCGTAATTCTTCCCGTAAGACGATGGTTGCTAAGCAGCCTCATGATATTGAGGTCCTCAGCTCCTTCATTTTTCTCATGTTTTCTCGGCTAGACCTTTTCTATGAGTTATATCAGCTCAACCTTATGTTTAAGCTTGTCCGCTGAATTCTTGTAGACCCAAGTCTTACATATTGTGAACCCAGAGCAAAGAGGTTTAAGCGAAGGTGAAGTAGGGCATGATTCACGCCAATTCCTGAACTAGAGACGATATATGTCTTTATACTCGTTGGCTTATTCAAGATTTATCTCCGTACATCCAGCCTTCATTCTCTTTCTTCGTCTCCAATGGGTATCAAGTCTCACTAAAGAAAAAGAAGCATTATTCAAGTTCATGGAGGCCTGTTCACGTACATTTTTTTGGCCACCACTGTCTGCTTCTGGCTACCATTTTCTATTGTTTGATTCTCAATTACAATAATCAAATGATTGTTGGATTTATCGTTGAAGTTGATTCCTTGAATAAAAAAGAATGAAATTGCGTCGTTTCAGATGAGCCAAAAAAAAAAAAAGAAAGAAAAAAATTCAAACATGTAATAATAATACACTCGGCTTGAGGATAGAGATGGGCTTTTCCGTCGATACTTGATATGACAGGCGATTTTACAGTAGGCACAATGATGAGTGAGTAGTAAACGAATGGAAGAGGAATCGGAGGTAGTAAATATAAAAGCATGCACAGTTTTCACTTGATTTAACAATAATTTTGGAACCAATGATGGAAATTATAGTTGTTAAAGGCGTTCAAGATGACACATTACATATCCTCCCGAGGCCTAATTGATGGGCATAAATGCTACTATACTTGGGAGTATTCGTGTTACCGTCTATGTTGTCTCCTTCCACGAAAGAAAGTCGTTTCCTAACCGACAAAGTTTGCTCTCTGTTTGGGCTCGAGGACCTCAGCCTTGGCACGCTGTGTGATCTCAGTCGGGCCGTGGTGGACGCAGTTGCAGCCATAAAGTTTGGTCGAGGAGGAACAGGACCTGAGTTTTCGGCACTTGCATTAATCGTTCGGGGGACATTATTCGGACGCAAAGCTGGCTTTTTGGAAGATCGATAGTTCTTCTCCTCTCTTTGACAACGGGGGCTGGTAAATTGAAGTTGTTTGTATTTTGACGAGGATGTACTATGAGGTAATACATTTTGGTGTTCTCGATATTGGGGTGGGGGGCTATGAGATAATCTGAGACTTCGTTTCATATGATGATGTTCTGAGGAGCTGTAAGTGTCTCTTTCGAAAAGATTCTTGATTGAATCTCTTTGATAGGCTATTTTCTTGCTTGAAGATGCTGATTCTCCGATGGATTGTTGGTCGTCATCCAACTTTAATATCTGTAGATCAGTTCCAGTGCAGATGCTGTGTAGAAGAATATTTGGATGGGCTGAAGAAATGCATGAGCAAGCAAACAAGGTTGTTTACCTGTTCGAGCGAACACTTCTGACCTCGCCGAATCAGAGCCTGGATTTCCTGCCGCGTCCATACAGGATCATGCGAATCATTTGTAGACTTCAATATTCAAGATTTCAAGTGGTCAAAACTATTAGTACTGTTTTTAAATGTAATTAAGTTCCTGTAATATTCAGTGGGAGAATAGCATAGTTTAGGATAGTTTTTGGGGCTACGCCGTCTGAATACTTACAAATGCATGGACACTCTGGGCCAGGTAGAACGTGGAGCCTGGACTTGTTTCCTCAAACGATAACCTCCGGCGTTCTTCGCAGACTCGAGCTTGTACTCGGACTAGAGATTCGATACATCGAAGAGTCAGCTTTGCCCGATTCCGAATGTTGTGACCCCGCACTAGAGCTTGCAGCTTCACAATTCCCTTCAATGCAAAGAGGGCTCTCCTTGCCTGAATACACAGGGCGAACATTCAACATCAGATCAACTTTTTCCTTTTTTAAAATAAAAAAATTGAGTTCCTTGGGACTCCACATTAGATGATCGTACATCTGTTATACTCAGAGGTGGCAATTCAATTCCGAATCAAATTATCAAGAATCCGGGTCCATAGTTTAGTTCAGTTGGGTCTCACCCATATGGGCGATAGATGCCCGATAACTTGAAGAGAATGAAACTTAATCACAGCAGGGTGCCTCCTGAATATTTAAACAATTACCAGATAACCTCTGAAGGCTGTTTGAATCACAAGAGCAGCATTAGTTTGTTCTCTATTATCGGCCACGAGAGCAGTTGGTGTTGCGAGCCTAATAATCTCTACAGCGGCTTGTGCTGTTGCCACTGCAGACTCAGCAGCAGCCGTAGTCGCCATAGCCAAAGCGATTGCACGCCTTTGATCCCTTAAGCGGCTCTCAAATGCTTGTTTCTTGGCCAAATTTTGGCCTTTTTTAATAGGTGAACTTGATGTTTCTGAAACTTTATGTTGTATAGTAGTTTCTCGACAAATTGGTTTTAGAAAAATCCACCTTCTCTTTCCCCTCTTCTACATATCCATAGAAACATAGATGATCATTATCAGACTCTTATACATACTATTCGATATGGGTTACCCATTACCAAAGATGCTGTTATTTTGAGTTTGGAAGAGGAAGACATGTACCTTATCTTCTTCTTCTTCTTCCACAGCCTCATTTTCTTCCCTTCTGCTGCTGCTCCTCTTGCCATTATCTTTGGGAGGAGATCTGAAAGCCTGTTTCACAGTACTGAACCAAGAATTCCCACCTTTCGTTCCCATTTGAGGAAATGGTTTACGTTGTACAAAACGTATGACCTCTATGAATGGAAATCTTTGCGCTGCTCTGATGTTTTTAACCCCTTACAGCAGAAGGGACAGAATAAAACAAAGTTCTGTCCAAGTGTTACTATTCTTTACTTTAACTAATGGCATCATGTTTACTGCTGCTAAATTCGGGATTGAGAACAACTGTGCTGGAGGTGTCGGAGGGTCTGTGTACCATCTGGATGCATGAAAGAGCGTGCATGCCATTTTTCTCGATAATGCTGAAAGCTGTAGAGGGTTTGGACTGAACTTTTCTTCCTTCACTTTTTTGGTTTCTTGAACAAGTATACATGGATTCACGTGTTAGCAGATATGATTATAGACAACAAAACATTACTGAAATATTTCTTGTTCGTAATCAAATATATGATCTACTTCTATAGGTTAAGCCAAGATATCAGATTAAATCCACTCCCCTTAGTTTTACGTATATCTAGTAGTTTTCTTGCTTGTGACATTTAAAGAAATTCATATTACTATGCATGAGTCATCTGCAGGTTGAGATACCAAATCAATTTTATACTATCGGATTTTGCAGAGAAGGCTAACTATTATATTACTTGAACTCAATCATTTAGGGTTTAGATAGTACTTTATCTAGCATATATAGTATTAATAATTTTATATTAATCACATCATGTGTGATAAAATTAAATATTTATACAAAATTACAATATTATCTCTCGTCTTTTTCTTTTATCATATTTATTAATTTTAACAAAATTTAAAATATAATTTAATATTATATCTAAAATTTAATCCATAATAAAACATATTACTTTTATCAAATATTATCTCAATCCAATTCAAGTTATTTTATTGCATCATTTATTATTCCTATCATATATCATCATTTTAATATCGCTTTTTATTTAATAATATCCCATTATATCCGGTTCATCGAGACAAACAAAATCCAATATTATATATGCCTTGCATCCTCATGAGTCATGGCATTTCATATTTTTATTTGATATTTTTAATATCGTCGTGATAATTTAAATTGGCAGGAAGAATTTGTATCCATAAATTTCAAATATAAGTTGAATGCGATGATAATTCTCAGTGATCCGAAAAATATAAATAAAGTTATTTGACCCGAGGATGCTTTGTGTATGCTCAGATTATTTGAAGATTTGTAGTTTTATACAATCTTTTCGGTTTTCTGGTTAATAAATCTATGTATTTATCGATAACAAAAAAAAAAGTTGTCCCAAACTACTAAAAAATTGAGAGAGAGCTAATCACCCTAAGATAAACTTGAGATAGACGTGATTTCGGCCCCAAATCCACCAACTGAGCAAATCCCTAAATTTGGCGATCAGCCCCATATCGCGAAGAGAAGGTTCGAAACATAACGGAGAGGTACCAATCGAGCTGAATCTTTTTTGAAACTCCAAATTTTTCTTCGGCGTGTGATTTAGTTTTTAAAAAATCTATATTGTCGGGCGAGTATATATGTGTATGTGCAATTCGAAGGGGATCTAGTTTATACACTGCTTGCCGAGGGTTGAATTTCGAGGGAACCTCTCTACTGACCTTGTTACCTTCATGGTATGTCGTTCAGTCGAATTATTTTTTCCAGAAAGGGGTTCTATTGAGTGATTTTATATATGATTGCTTTAATTAAAACTGGCATTTGAAGATTGAAGAAAGAACAGTGGTTTAAAAAATGTCATTATATGGCATATACAGGCATCTTTCTTTGTAAGCTTCTCTTGGAGAGTACTTGGTAAAGTTGAGAAATTTCTGTATGGAACAAAAAGAAGATTGCAATTTTAAGTTTGATATTATATAAACTTATTCTGATCATACTTGAACTCAAAAGATGGTCTATGCGGCATACATTAACCTTTCTTAAGGCATTTTCATTTCATGTCTTGGAAGTTTAGATTGTTTCTTTGTATTAAGTTCAAGCAATTTCATTTACATGACACAACATATTTTGGAAATGTATATTTGAATCAAAGAGAATATGGGAGAAGAGAAACCAAGCGATAAAGCTTTTTTTAAATTACATGAAATGGTCCCATTTGAAAAATAAAGGAAAACATTAACTTAGTTTTCTCTATCTTTTCTTAGTAAATATAAACTGTTGTAATATTTTATACAATTTTTCCGTATGGTTCATCTATATCTATTCTTTATTTTGTAAAAAAAATATTATTAAAAATAAATCTATAATGAATTAGGAAAACATATAGCTTGTGGTAGAATTGACTTTTGGCATCATACTGGGACTACATGTTAATTTTTGTTGGCTTGAATAATCTTCTGCAATTGAGTTCTCACACCTCTGTTTGTGCCATAAGATGAAGAAGAATGATTTGTGGCATGTGACTGTTCTCTGTATAAGGGTGTCTCTTGAGTTGCTTCGAGAGTGGTATATGGTGGTTTTACTTGGTCCTTCCGTGCCGTTTCAGCACCTTTTGTTTCTTGTGAGGTCCTTGTGGTCTCGCTTGGTTGTATTTTCTTCTTGCATCCTTGTGTTTTATCGCAACTGTTCCCTAGCAAAGGATTGTGATTCAGTTACCTTTTTGTAATTTGACTAACTGATGTACATTCCGTCTTCGATTTGCACTAGTGGCCTTTACCTTTGATCAAATTGAACTAGCCCACTTAGTTGATTCAGATTTTCAGTGTAATGTCATGCTGAAAGGCCATCAACGTTCGGCCCTTTTTTGCATGTTCTCTGGGATCTTTGTATCCCTCATGGTTAAAAGAAATCTAATTAAGGTCACTGAACAAGTATATGGCGATATTACCTCATCTTGTGACGAATGCTTTGTTTATGATAGATATCAAGAGCTTGGGCAAATATGAGCTTTGCAATGATACATAACGTAGAATGGGAGTTAGAGAATCTGGGTGGAGTTTTTGTGATTTATATATATTTGGAAGTTCTTGCTCACTCTCTGAAGAACTATTCAACTGCAAAAATTTAGAGAGGATGGGAATCATATTTTAGTTCAAATAAATAATAGCTTGGGAGCATCTTGGAGCAAGCAATGGAGCTTGTGGAGCACAGCTCACCTCAAGGATTGCTCTCTTGGTTTGCTTCATAAGTTTTTTTTTTTTTTTTTTGTTTTGAATTCTTGTCAGATCATCCAGGCCGTGTCACAAAGAATTCATCTATCATAAGCTGACATTTTTTTCTCCAATACCTGTTCCTCATTTCTAAAGAATTCCCTTTTTGCAGCACTTGAAGGTCTGAAAATGAGTGGTCGTTTCTCTCGATTAGTTTATGTTGGGAATCTTCCGGCTGATATAAGAGAATCCGAAGTTGAAGACCTATTTTACAAGGTTTGGGTTGAATATTTGACTTTCAAACTTTCATTTGTTTAATTTGGTACTTTTAAAGTTTGCTTGTGTCCTTTCTAAATAAATGTCTTTTGTGGAGCCATCAAATCATATAATGAAAATCTCTTTTGTAATTGTATAAATATGTATGTTTACTCTTCCCTGAGAAATCTGACCTCTGTGTATCAAAACAGCCTAATTGCTGTAAATTTTTACGAGGGTGGTCCATCTATAGAGGTTATATAGTTTTTGTTGATTATCTTATGAAAGGGAATGGAGTTTCATGATTTGCGACTAATTTGGTGTTTACATTTACATATTCCTTATGCGTGGTTGGTCAGTGATTTTAACCCCAATTTTTCTTAAGTTTTCCATCATATTTGATACACGCCAGTTTGTGAGTTTTTATTCTTGCACAGATGTCTGCGCCAAATGTAAATTAAATTGAGAATCTTGGGCTGGAAACCAATTGTTCTCCCAATAACTAAATTGTTGGCTCCTTGCTTGCTAGTGGTCATTTAGAACATGGGTTTGTAGTGTGGGTATCATTATATCGTTTCCGAAAATTTTTCGAGATATCGGATGTTCTATTATGTGAGCAAGTACTTCTGTGATTTTTCTAAATTTTCCAACTTATGTAGGTTGTGTCAATCATTTAACAATTTTTGTTGATCTGTTGTCTCCGAAGTTTTCTTGCATAACAATTGACCTTTTTCTTGTGTAGTACGGTCGCATATTGGATATTGAACTGAAGATTCCTCCACGACCTCCATGTTATTGCTTTGTGGAGGTATTTTCAACTATGTTTGCTTATAGATGCTTAAAAATTTACAAAAATTAACATATTCTGTACTTTTAAGCTAAGAAATATGACCAGTGGTCTGAATCTTTACTTAGTTTGAAAATGCCCGGGATGCCGAAGATGCTATTAGGGGTAGAGATGGCTATAACTTTGATGGTTGTCGACTGAGGGTGAGTGTATTAAATATAATTTAAATAAGCAAGAGGTTTGCGGTTTTCTTTAAGTGTTTTTTCCCCTTAATTTATTAGTGACATTTCTCCCTTTTCTATTCTTTCTTGTCATCTTCTGCTACTTAATTAAGGTCGAGCTTGCACATGGTGGAAGAGGATCCTCATCATCTAATGAGCGACACAGTGGTCATGGCCGTGGTGCAGATGGTGGGCGCTATGGCATTTCTCGCCATTCAGATTATCGTGGTACTTCCAAATTACCTCATGTTTTGTGGCTCTATGAATTATCTTTCTTCATATTATGTGATGTGAAAATTTTCAATGCGGTTATGTTGCTGGGCAAATAGTTGTTGTCCGTGGGCTTCCTTCTTCTGCCTCTTGGCAAGATTTGAAGGTCTGTGATATATTTTATTTGCAAGCAATTGATGCCTTTCCGGCTGCCCCCATATTTATCTTGTCTGGAAATGTTTCAGGATCACATGCGGAAAGCTGGGGACGTTTGTTTTGCTGAAGTTTATCGTGACAGTGAAGGCATTGCACCTCTGATTGTTTTTATCTTTTTGTTTCTGGTGTTGCTTTTTTCTTTTCATGCATCGGTAGAAGAGATAATTTGAAGTTTGAAATATTCAACTCATTTGTTGTCACGATTTCATAATTCAATATAACGTTATGCTTACAATATCTGATCAAAAACATTGCCTCTGTACTTTTGTTATTTCTCAAATTTGGGTTCGAATGCAGGAGCCTATGGCCTTGTTGATTATACCAATTACGAGGACATGAAACATGCTGTAAGTTAAGGGACGACTAATGTGTTTATTATTTGATGAATTTAGTCCTGACACATTTTTGTAATAAATCAGATACGGAAACTTGATGATACGGAGTTCAAAAATCCTTGGACCAGAACTTATATCCGGGTAGCTTCCACTCCTTTTCCCTTTCATCTTATCTTTTATTCGTATGCCTTCAAAATCATTGATGAAACACATAGCTCTTTCTCTTGTTACAATACTGTGTTATGATTTTGAAAATGATCAATAGATTACACCGCATATTTGTCAAAATAGTTTCCTAGAATTTTCGCATTCTTGTTGTGAATTGCGGTCATTTTGATTAATAGTAGTCTCAGTGTTTTCCTTCTTTTCTAATGTATGTGTGCTCACATTGTTGGGCTTAGGTTAAGAAACACAAGGGCGGTTCATTAAGAAGCCGAAGTAGGAGTCGCAGCAGAAGCCGGAGTCCAAAGAGGAAAAGAAGGTAAAGTTACTTGCGATATGGTGAATTATTTGTGTTTTGGTTGAACCAAATAGTCAATCATCAAACGGATTCTTGTATTGGGCAGCAAATCGTTGGATCGATCTGCCTCCAGATCACCTTCTGCATCTCCTGCTAAACCTTCTAGGTAATGGTTTTCAAATTGCTTCTTTGTCTCTAGTTAACAATTATTACCTTCTTCCACTCGTTTTGATTTCAGCTATTCTTTGCTTATTTGTGTGACCCAGGTCCAGATCCATATCAAGGTCAAGGTCTAGGTCTGCTTCCCTGAACAGGTGAAGACCATTTCATATGCTAAATAATAATAAAAAAAATTACTTTTCAACATGCAGTGTGGCCTGCTTGTACACACTTTTTTCAAGTGGAAAGATATGAAGTTCAACTGGCTTGGCAACTGCATACTAGTCCTTACATTCTTTTTCGTGTTGTGGTTAATTTAGCTTTGTTCTTTTTCTCCACGATTATGTCCAGGGATTAATGGCTAGTGTGTGATGGCATGAATCCAACGCGAACTTCTTGGCTTCAGGATGGGTACAATTTGCTAGAATGTTATTCATGCGCCTGGAAGAACATAACAGATTGAAACATGTCTTTCTACAAATTATTTGGTTGCCGGATGTTTATTTGGAGCTGTGTGAATCAAATTTCGAGTAACCGGACTTCTGTGCTCTAATCGCTTAAAAACTTCTATGGTTATGGTTGAATCAGTTACCAAGTTTTAGTATTTTGGTAAGATCCTATTTGAAGCATGTTCATCAACTATTTGACACAGCTTATAAGAAAATTTTCCTACAAGGATATGGTAATATTAAAAAATATGCTGTCAACATATGTACGATCTTTCGAGAAAGATGTTTCCAACTGAAAATTTAAGATCTCTCTCAATTTTTCCTTCTATGAGAGTGGATTTTAGTCAAATGGTTTAAAGCTTAAAAGCTTAGTTTCCAAATGAGATGCAAATGGTTTAATGTGTCAAACTTTTGACATAATTTACGCACAACCGCTGTCGGGCCGGAACTAAGTTGTATCATAAAATCAAATATCTTTGATCAGATCAGCCAATTCAGACCTTTGAAATGCTTACCTACGAAAATTTGTTGTGCTAACAAAGATTGAGTAAACACAATCATAGAAAGCAGTAGATGCCAACATTCTTTTTGGGCGAATGGCCTTCAAAATAGAGGTGAGGTTAAATTTAAGGTTATTTGCACTGATCGTCACTATTTTTAATCTATTTTCTTTATAACAGTACAGATTATAACATGTTAAGGGAGACCAGTGTCAAATATATAAAATCATGAAGGTGAATATAAGTTTGATGTGCATCAAACCCCTCCTAATCAAATGAATAAAATTATTCTAGCTATAGTTGAACTTAATGTAATTACTAACTTAGGAGGCATTTGAGAATTTTTTGAAATACAGGGCCTAGTTTGGGCCCTCCTCGAACTTAAAAAGGCACTTCCCAGTATAAACTCACTGAAGTTCGCAAACCCTAATTTCACTTTCACCCGCGGAAGCCGTAGGACGAGATTTCAACGATAGCAATGTCGGTTGCAGAGGTTGCTTGCACCTATGCGGCCTTGATCCTTCACGACGATGGAATCGCTGTCACTGTAAGAGTATAAACGTATCTGAATATTTCTATGTATGTGTGCATCGGGTTTGATGTGTTTGCCCTTTGATGAAAAAGTCTCTTTTTACTTTATTTGGTTATCAGGCGGAGAAAATTGCGGCTTTGGTAAAGGCTGGTGGGTTGACGGTCGAATCGTATTGGCCGAGTCTATTCGCTAAACTTTGTGAGAAGAGGAACATTGAAGATCTTGTTATGAACGTCGGCTGCGGAGGTGGTGGCGCTCCCGTTGCAGTTGCCGCGCCTGCTGGAGGTGCTGCTGCTGGTTCCGCTGCCGCGGCTGCCCCAGCCGCCGAGGAGAAGAAGGTGATAGTTCTGTTGTTTGTTTGCTCACTTTCAATTGCAGTGTTTTGTTTGGATTTGGTATTCTAGTGTAGTGGTATCCTGGTAATTCTTGAGATGGTTTTTGATCTTAACAATTTATGAGATCTTTTACAGGACCTTCGTGTATCATAATGGATGTAGTGTACTTCTTAGATCCTTTTCCTTTGATCATTATTTTTCTATAATCAGCTCGAATTTGAATTTGATGGTATCTGTTGTATAACGTTTTTGTCATCATTTTATATACCATATTAATTTTGTGTGTGATAATTTGATTTCCAGGAGGAACCAAAGGAGGAGAGTGACGATGATATGGGATTCAGCTTGTTTGACTAGAAGCTGTTATAACCATGTTGCTAGTTACTTAGTTATTTGCAAACTGGAGGGATATCAGCCTAGTTCGGGTTTTATTAGCTGATTTTTGAGATTTTGTTCTACTTTTGGAAGAATTGTTATTAACATTTCTACAACGATCTGTCCACCATTTTTGACAGACCATGAATTTTATATTCCAGAGTAAATTGGTTTATATTTTCACGTTTAACTTTGATGTTTCGAATGTGCCTTGTTCACTAACTGATTGTTAAGCTGCCTGATCTTAGTTATGGTTATTAGCTGCTCTTTAAGATTTTGTTGCTGCCTTGTTATAATTATTATTTGAAATTTGCAATTGTTGGTATCGATCATTTGGCCTTAACTGTAAAATGTCAGTCCCCCATGAAATGTTGACTTCTGCTGTTGAATTATGCCTTATTGTTCAAACTTCAAAGCGCTGTCCTCGTATCTTGTCTTTGTACATACTACACTTTCCCATCATTTGCTCTCTCTTTATTAGATCCCGACTATACGAGTGAAGATGTGAAATTGTCTGCGGGTGAGTTATTACACATCCAACCATTATTCGAGATTCTTCTCTTCATTGTATTTTTTACTTGGTTTTAAGTATTAAGCTTTGTTGGTATATACGGATTCATTCTTCCATCTTAATGATATATTAAGCTTTGATCTTGACTCAGTGGTGTAGCTTTTTTTTCATTTGTTTCAATTCCAATAAGAATTATATTTCCCTTGCATATTTCACAATTTTTGTGTATACATCCGGGTGGGTTGGAATGAAATCAATATAATTTAAATGCTAAACCGTTCAATATGATAGTCAGCAAATGTTGGTGATTAAAATAAAGTGATTCTTGGCTTTTAACCAAGGATGATTATTTTGTGCTTGTTGAGCCGAGGTTCTGTCAAATATAGTTGAAATCCAGGTGCTATTCGTGTCATATAAAATTGATTATAATAAGAAGTTGGATTGATTTGTGTCCTATAAAATTTATTATAATATAAGATAGTGGTAAAATTTATTATAATAAGAAGATAGTGGTAAAATTGATTATAATAAGAAGATGGATTGATTTGTGTCCTATAAAATTTATTATAATAAGAAGATAGTGGTAGAATCACTTATTTATTACAAACAACCTAATTGTCTTTATGATTTTCATTTTTCTGACCTTTATTTTTAAACACTACCGATTTTCTATTTATTATAATAAGAAGATAGTGGTAGAATCACTTATTTATTACAAACAACCTAATTGTCTTTATGATTTTCATTTTTCTGACCTTTATTTTTAAACACTACCGATTTTCTCAAACATCCTCTTGGACAAAGGACGGCAACGATGTTTCATATGATCTGCAACATGCCAAAACATTTTAAACTAAACATATAATCGAATCCGGATGAAGCCGGACACAGCTTCAGGGCATGGACTATGATTGTGTTCCTAGCTGTGGAAAAAATTGCATGTTTTGGAACTTTGTTGACGTCATGACTAATTACTTCTGCCGGGATGTGCAGACAACTTGACATGGGTTGATTTTGTTTATCAAGAAATTTGACTGTATTTTCCAAATACGTTGAATCAAGTTGGGATGCTATCCCATTTGTCCTGATATCAAGTTGGGATGCTATCCAGTTTGTCGTGAAACCAAGTCAGTCTTGGGGAAAAAGATTTACATCTCAGATCAGATGTTGAGTTTCGGGATGAAAAAGTAACTGTATAAAAAAAAAATCAGTTCTTTTCTATATCATATTGGTGAAATTTGTTCTTTCAAAGAATAACAATCGATATAAAGAAATAGAGCTATTCTCTAGTATTTCAAATGACCTGTGTCGAGTAAAATTACAAAATAATCTTTCATCTTTCTCATATCTATCATGCTTAAGTATGACAGTTGACCATATTGAATATCGTTTTTTTAATCTTGTTTTCTTATAGTTCTCTAGCCGCCTCCGATCCGTATCTGAACTTAGCAATATTTGACCTATATCTCGACCTATTCGCACCTGGATCATCCATATTTGACTTATGGAGCATGTTTTTATAGGTCAGGACCTCAAACAAAAAGAAAAGCATTCTCAACTTGCTTTCATCAGGCTTACGTAAACCAGCATACAGTTTTCAAAAAGTTGAATTTAAATGAATTTCTTTTTACGGAGAATTTAACTGACTTTTGGTAGGCTGGCAAGGTCAAACAAGACAGCCCGTCTGAGACTCTGAGGACTGGTTGACCCCTTCTAATTCTTTCTCATTCATGATGCTTTTTTTTTTTATAAAACAAACTATTACACGTGACATGTTTCTTCTGGCACATATAATATCCACGTGTCAAGTTAATTGTTTTTAAAAAGAAAATATAATTATTCTTTATACCCCGAATCAAAAACGGAAAGTAGACAGGTGAGCGCGTTCCAGTTACTTCCAGAATGGATATGTATGAAACGCGTTGAAAGTCAAGAAAGAAGTTTCCCATCCCAACTCAACTTCCTCCTCCTATAAATATCTCGCCTCAATTCACATCTTTGTATCAGCCAACATATCAATTCCAAGTTTCCAATTTAAAGCTTTAAAGAAGATCAGATCAACACAAAGTTCTTTTTTGAGAGAATACTCAACCGATTCCTAATCAGCCATGTTGATGTCTATTTTCAGTTCATTCGATGTGCTCTGCGCTGAATCTTTTGGCCAGAAAGTGAGCGTATCGAATGGCCAAATCCTACAGAAACCGGCTGCCAAGGTTGATGATTCGAAGAGTTCTAAAGAGGTGGACCGATCGCCGAAAGTGGTGAAGAAGAAGCCTGAAGTTGCCCGGAGACCGAGGTTTGCCCCGGAGTTCGATGGGGTCCATTGTTTCGAAACTATACTCCCCTACTGATTCTCTTTTTCTCACTAATTAATTACACGTGATCAGAGAAAGAAATCCATACCTGATTCTTTTTTTACCTTTCTTTTCTCTCTCGATAGGATATCTTTTTCTTTCTTCGCTTATTGTTAATTCGTCTTTCAGTTGTAAGACAATCTTTGTATTCAAACGGAAATTTTGATTTATTTTCCTGAAATTTTTGGAGCAAAGATGATTTGTTTTGACTGTTAGTTCTCCTTTTTCTCGATATGTAATTTAAATCTTTATATTTACTTTGAACTCAAATGACAGCCCGAAGAACGTAATTATAATGAAATTGATTTACGCA
Organism: Dorcoceras hygrometricum; assembly: GCA_001598015.1. NCBI lineage: Eukaryota > Viridiplantae > Streptophyta > Magnoliopsida > Lamiales > Gesneriaceae > Dorcoceras > Dorcoceras hygrometricum. The sequence goes on along the minus strand of KQ999852.1, from coordinate 507,190 downwards.
AGAGTTGCGTGTGTTTTCTTGAATTAGAAAATAAAACTTTGAAAATAAGATATATTTTTATAATCTTGATTTAAATATTATTTGAAAGGAAAATGAAACTTTTGTTTTGTCTAACTATGCGAGGAATGTAACTATATTACAATAGCAGTTTTGGAATACCAAATCAGTATATTCATGAAGATTGAAGAGTGACACAGTAATTATTAAATTATAAACTACCCCAATTCGAAAATGATTTTATATCAATTAAAGTGTATTGCCAAGAAAAGAACATAAATAGCTCCGCTCGTAGGGCATAGGTGAATTAGTAAGATGACTTGGGAATAATTTTCTCGACTTCACGAGTTCGATTATCGTATGAAGCATATTTTCCGCTGAAATATTGTGGGATATGCTCTGAAAATTAGTTTATTATATGAGTCATCTTCTCGCTCTGTTTACTCGTGCATATCCCTCGATTTATCATTTGTACGAACCAAGGGATCTTTGATCTATACAAAAAATTTGTTCATTAACGAGTTAACTTTCGTTATAAAGAAAAGAACATAAATAACATGATGTAAACCTGGGACAGAAAATGAGTCTCATTTAATATCAAAAGATGATGGTGCGTAGTGGTGTTTAATCGTATACTTATGCTACAAATTCTAATTTCACACATATACGAATATACACGAAAAACATCAACGATCAAAAAATATCTTATAATCAAGGTTACACATGAGCTTTTATAAAGTTACTTGGAGCGATTAATTTGAATTTTTTGACTTGCCTTAGAAAAAATCGAGGTGTGGATTTTGATACAGGTATCCAAAATTAAAATGCTCTTTATAAATGAATCCACTCAGCCAAGCACAGCCAATATCTGAAAATGGTTTCTGATTCAAAAAATTCAATTCAATGAAGCCTTTGAAAAGCAGTAATATGTGCAGAGATTAGAGAGGATGAAACTCTGGATAATGCTTCGTAGGCTCCTTCCAGAATATTCGGGTCATATAGAATGTATGAAGATTGCGAGCTCTAGGAGCGATATCTATGATCACCAATGTAAGATTATCACCATCTGGGTAGAGCTTTCGACTGAATTAGAGAACACCCGAGCAGTCTGCTCAGGCAATTTTATCCAAATAAGCATCCCTGTCCCGAGTAGGTACTAGAACTCTAAGGACCATTTGGATTGATTGCCGATTTGAGATTACACCAAAGACGAGGGTCATCAAATCAAACCATTCCAACCAAACCTAACCTAAGAGGAACTGGCTTCAAATTCACAAGTGGAAGCAATATCCAACACCTTGGTCATGCTAACTTGACATCGAGAGCCACAGAGCTCTTCAACTAAGATGGTGTAAGTTGTTTCATTTGGTAAGAACCCATTAGTTAACATCTCCTCCAAGACCCTGATCCCTTCATTTGCAACACCCACTTTGCAAAATCCTTTGATCAACATGTAATAAGTAAAGGAGTTAGGAGAGCACCCTTTTTCCACCATGTCATCCCACAGCCTCCCGGCCTCACACAACTCTCCCTTTTCACACATTCCTGCAATAAGTGTGTTATAGGTCAAAACACTAGGAATTGATCCCCTTTCAAATTCTCCGAACAATCTCCTCGCTTCCCAAACCTTCCCTTCCTTGCATAGCCAATATATTAACGTGCTTGATATTGTGTTATCTGGAGTACAGTTTTTTGTTAGCAGTGTCCTCCACAACTCACATGCTTCCTCAACCTTCCCTTCCTCACACAAGACATCTATCAGCCTACAACACAACGCGGAGCTTGGTATGTACCTCTTGTCAAGCATTTCACTAACGATGTTCACTGCTACCCCAGATTTCTTTTCTTTGCACAAAGCCTCGATCATTACACCATATGTTACATCATTTGGTTCAACTCCATTCTCTTCCATCTCATCCATCACTTTCGTAGCCTCAACAAACCGGCCCAACTTACAGAACCCATCCATCAAAACAGTGTATGTCGTCGCATCGGGCAACCAACCTCTATCAAGAATCTCATCAAACATTTTCTTTGCTGCAACCATATCTCCGCGATCAACGTAGCCGCCCATGATCGTGGTATAACTCACAACATTTGGCACCATTCCTAATCCGGGCATTTCATCCAACACCTTAACCGCACTCTCAACGTCTCCCTTCTTGCACAAAGCTTTCAGCAGTATGTTGCAAGTGAAGACATTGGGCAAAATGTCAAACTTTTTCCGACAATTCTTGAACATGATGTAGACCGAATCATACATTCTATTTTGAACCAACGCATTGAGTAGAGTGTTGAAGGACCGAACTGACCTCTGCACACGGAAGTCATTAATTTGCAAGAATATTTTAATAGCTTCTTTAGGTTTGCTAGCAATGCCGTAGTTCCTAATCAGGGATATGAATAAATTCTCCCCGCTTTTGATTTGAGAATTCCGCAACTCATCCAAAAGGAAAGGTATGGGTTCGAATGCGCGGGCGCGTGAGAGCTTGTGGATGATGGAGTGGTAAGTGTCGTAATTATGAAGGAAATTGGGATGGCAATTACCGGCGTAATGGAAAATTTGAAGAGCAAGATCAGTATTTTGCTGGCGAGAAATGATGGAGCAGAGTCGTTTCGGAAAGAGTTTCTGGGGCCACGGTTTGATCGGGGGTGTGACAGTGTAGGATTTGGGCAGCTGTGATCTCGATTTGATGGCGGACAGCTCTTGGTGGCAATCGGTGGCAGCGGTGGAAAGAGAGACCGAGATGTTAGAGGGGATGATGCGGCGGCGCAGCCGAATTTTCTGCCGGCACAACATGATGCGGAACACCAGACACAAACTTTGGTGATGTTTGATATCTATGGTTTTTCTATTTTTGGGTGAAGTATTTTTAACTTTTTTCTTCTATAATTCTATGAATACATTTAATCCGTATAAGCACCATAGAATATTTTGGAATTGAAATTTAAAGATTATATTAAATTTTTCACTATTAAGTATTTTCTGTAATTAAATAATTAATATTAAATACCTTTTTTGGAGTTTCTAAAATTTATGCTTTCATAAAGGTTTCAACCTTTTTAGGAAATGTTTGAAAATCATATATAGAAGTAGAGAAATAGTCACAAACTCCTATAAAATGCAAATGCTACATAAAATTGAAAATAAAGCATCTTCTAATTTTTTTTATTCACTCCTCACTTCCAAAAGTATATTGGGTGAATTGAGGTTTGGAAATATATGCAACTATTTAGTTAAATAACAATATAATAAGAAATTTCTTTGTAAAATTTGTTTTTTTCCAATGCTATTATGTGATATCTAGGACGGAGCAAATATAACATAACGATCACTAATATCTCATTTAATGAATTCTATAAAGTATTCTAGTATTATTCTATGTGATTTATTTTAAATACACGACAATCAAGAATCAAAGTAATTGTAACTGGTAACCTATGAACCACTATAAAGAATAAGAGGGTCACCAGGTACGAGTAGTTACTGAACTCTTTCAGAAAAAAGAAGACTGATCATGAAGAACATTCAACCGAGCAAGTATTCTGGCAGCTAAAGATCTCAAGTTGCTGTTTCCTCTCTGAGTCAAATCCACCAAATACCTCTGAGTTAATTGGCCATACTTCTGTTTGTATTCAAAGATTCGAAATATCCTCTCCAAAGAGCTAAATATCTTCTCCTGTAACCTGGTACATGGGCTTGGGTGACTGATTAGTTTAATCATCTCTGCTATTGCATTTGCCTCCTCCAATACCTTGCAACCATTCTGCAAACTTTCACCATCTATCAAAGTTAAAAGGGCGTCTAAGGCTGCCTCGCAGGCTTCCGGATTCGGTTCCCATCTCAGAACCTGAACAAGAGGCTTCACTGCACCTGCTTCCAATAGGCAAAACGAGGATACAACAGTGCAAATACCTTGGTGAACTGGGCAGGATTTGGGTAAAGCTGAAAAGCACCGAAAAACTGGACGTGGAGAGGTTTGCCTGCTCAGCACAGGGGAACTCAGAGAGAGCTGAGTCAAAGAAACACCTACTTTCCTTCTAGTTAAACTGCTTCCCATCTCCAGCAGCAGTAGTAGATTCTCTATTACGCCTATTTCCACTACTTTCTTTTGCAGTTCCATGTTTGTCTCAACTGTTAAACGACATATAGCTCCGACAACACTCTCAGTGAACTGATCTTTTTTACTTCTAATATTGTCACTGTTGAAAAGCGAAGTAAGACTACTTGTGAGATTGTGGGATTCCAAAAGCCACTCGGAGATTTGTGCAGACTCGGGAAGGTTGGCGATTGTACCCAATGCCGAGGAAACTTCTTCGTCATTTTCAGAAATCCTGATGATCATGAGCAAGGCTTCAACTGACGATCGTGTCATGTGTTCAGAGATTTCGGCCCCTTCATAATCTTCTGTTAAGCAACATAATAGTTTGACGGCATTCGCACGTAAAGTGGAATCATCAACCTCACAGAATCTCAACAACATCGGCATGGATGAGCGCTGTGAAAGGCGGTCAACCAGCCAAGCATGGATAGGTAAATTTTCAGTAAGAGTATGTAATAATCATTAGATGAAATTACTAGTCAACCATACAGAACGTTTTCTTTTACCTGTCTTAATTTTGACTTGATAATGACAGCAGAGGGCGAAAGACACATGGCATGAAATACCCGGAGAACGTTTTGCTGCACACCAGGTCCCATAAAATTTATCAGTGAATATAGTCCAAGAATATCCTCCTCAGATTCCAAAAGTTGAACTGGAATTGCAGCAGAGTTTTCAGGTATAGATGATAGGGCGAGATTTACGAGGACTGCAGATACAAGCTCGCGTAATCTTTGTGACGATGTTTGGTGAGTGAGAATGTCCAACAGTGGTCTGACAGCTTGCTTCTTTATCGCCTCTTGCCCATTCTTTGTTAAGGTCGACAGATGCAGAAGAGCTCCAACAGCAACTATTTTCATCTCAACATCATCATGGGAGATCAAGACTAGAAGTAAATCTAAGACACCATCTTCTACTAGAGATGATTTGTTATGATTCGTCAATACCATTTCTCCCAAAGTTTTTGCCATTGCCATCTGGACATGATCTGGCCCTGTCAACAAAAAATAATCATGGACATTTCAGTATCAAGGACGCAGAGATAACAACAAAGATACAATAATTCTATTCTGGATAACTGTTATACCTGCGGACAGACGTTGCAGAAGATAATTAAAATAGTTATTATTAGCCATATGAACAACATTGTCATCAGAGAATGCTAGATTATCCAAAACATTCTTTGCATCATTGGCAGCTTGATGGTCGTCACTGGTTAACAGAGTTACGAGAAGAAGTATGCAGCCTTGGACATTACCAATGTAGTCACGCACTGATTCACATTTCGACAGTTCCAGCAGTATAGCCACAGCCAATTTCCCTTCCCCAAGTTGCCTTCCAAGAGACTGAACAATGTATTTAATTGAATTCTCAACTTTAGCAATTATTTCCTGCGAAACATATTCTCAGAAATAACTTCACAAAGCAAGACATGCAGAACTTAACATGACATATTTGATCATAATATCAGAGAGGTGATTAAACATCTGAGAGTTTTTGTGAAAAGCAAACGTTTCGAGGGAAAACATGACTGCGAGTCTAAGACTAAATTAGTACCTTAGCATCATCATTATACTTTGCCAGCAAACAGATTATCTGAAGGGTCTTATTCCTGATACTCCAATCTTTAACACGGAGAAGCTCGATAAGAGTAGGTATGTAATCCTCCAATATCAACCATTCTTGGTGTATTTCCCTCTGCTCACACAGGTCCAGCAATTGATTCAGACAAACAAGAACCTCCTCCTGTCCTCCTGATGATAGTCTTGATTTAAGAGAAGCAAGAATAATCATGGTATTCCTCTCCTGCCATTCTTCAATAGATTGCCTCAGGGTTTTGTTAGGCCTAAGTATTGAAAAAACCAATGGAGTCGATGTCAGGGGACACGTGTGGTTATCTGCTAACCACTTCTCTATGGAGCTCCTCTCAAAAGTATACCCCAAAGGAGTTTCCACAGGATCAACCATAACTTCTTTGGTGATTGGGCAACTGAAAGTCATAAGAGGTTCGAGCGGCTGCATACCTAAAGAGTTTCTCTTGATTAAGTATTTCTTTTTTCTATCTTCAAACGATGACGCTATATCTGCCCTTTCTAGCAAAGCTATTATCTGATCCATCCGTATGGCTTCGGCCTCATTTTTTCGCAACCTTAAATTTTCTATTTCAGTTTTGAATTCCTCAAACTCCTTTCTTAATGCTGTACGATCAGTCGAAACTCCAACAGCCTTTGCAATAGAGACTAACAAGTTATTGGCAAAAGTACGATCGACATTCCGTTGGAATAATCCAAATTCTATTTTTTCTAAAATTTCTTCTTCAGCCACAGCAGCCTTAAATTCGGTATTCTTCATTTTATTAACCAGCTGGCCTATGTCATCTCTAGTACTCAAGGAAATATCTAGTGAAGTGAGGGGTAAGCAACTCATTGCACGGCTAATCTCTTGGTTGATATCCCCTATGCGTTTAGCAATAGATCTAGAACTTACAAAGAGATAAAACCTGTTTCTGTGGCTACAATCCTGGATTAGTTGCTTTGCCAGCTTGATTTGATGGTTTAGAATCTCCACGAACTTTCTCAAGCTATCGGAATCACACAAATCCTTCCTGCCCAACTCGTTCAATAGTGGAACGATCTTATGCAAATACACTGATAGTTGGGCAAAACACTTCTTTTCAATGATCACATTTTCAGAGGCTACCACTAGCTCAATGATGGCTTCTATTAGCTGAGAAAGGACTTCCACTACAGTACCAATTGGCAAGTCAGTTATTGCATCCATGACCAATATTCACGAACTAAAGATAACACAGCTACTTTCGGCATATCCCCGTTTGAGGAATTCACTCGACATATCTCATTGTCTCCAAGCAAAAAAATGGGCACAAATCTCCCTTTTCTGTGCTTCAAGTTCCTGCATCCCAATAATACCTATAACTATAACTATTCACGAACTTCCTTCTTTAATTCATAAAATCAGCAACAATAGAGAATAAAGATAGAGTGATCAGACAAAAGAAACAGGCACAGACTAAATTTAGCAAGGCCTAAACCTTTTTCTTATTGAAGGAAACAATTTCGCAGTAAATAAATTCAGAAGATAAAATCTCATGATAAATTCCCGAAAATGCCAACAGAAGAAACAGTTCAGAACACCTGCCTCCAATTATGGGCATGACTTTAAAGCTGAGCAAAAAATTTTCTCGATCAAGCAGAGTTTACCCCATAAAATTAAGAGAACCAACAAATTATCCCCACGCAAAAGAGCCAATAATCAAACAATAATCTCTAATCACAACACGAAGACAAACTGAACTTTTGTGACACCTGTTTTCCTCAGAAAATAGAGCCATCATGGTAAGAGTTAAAACATCAATCTCAAGTAAATTTTTTCTTTTGTGAGATTAACAATCTCAAGTTTTGTAAACAAGAAAGCTGACCTGATGGCATTAATTCTTCCCTGACAAAGCTGTCAACCGAAAATGATCTACATCAGCAGCAAGAAGACTGGAAAGGGGAATTACTCAAAAACACCAAGCTTCTGTTAAGAACTTGAGATTCATCCAAAAGGTAGAAGCCCAGTTGGATCAATGTGCATGTAAAGCAACCAAGGTTCAAAATTTCGGAAGAAAGAAAGTTGACCGGCTATACGGCCAGGGGTTGAATTTTCATTTGTAGTTGGACTTCGTTTATTTCTGTGGTACTCGGGGAATTCTCCGCTCTTCATAGTTTCAGAAGTGTATTCGTTTAAAGTCACGAGCCATTATTTATTCGATTAGGTCTTTATAATGGTATATAAGATAAGTATTCGGTTTTTTAAAAAATATATAATATAAATGCCGATGCTTTTAAAAGTCATAAAGTCTACTAAATTCAAGAATTAAACCCTTACGTGAATGCTTAATATCAACAATTGTCTTTGGAAATTTAGATAACCAACTATTAAATTTTCACATACTCACTTTCATTCCTTTAGATAATCATCAATATACAAACACTATCTAATTCAGTTTTATGTACTCCATAATTTTTCTTTCTTTGGACTTTTCCAATCTAATTTTGTTGCTAATTTTATCGTCTTTTAAAAACGTTATTCCTTTTATTTATTTTTATTCTAATCAATTAACCTTCAGATATTGACATATTTATTAAACAAATTTACACAAAAACTTATTTCTTTACCCAAATTGAAAATAATAAATATTCTTAATATAGCCACACATTCACACATGTAATAATAATAATAGAAGGAGAAGGAGAAGGAGAAGGAGAAGGAGAAGGAGAAGGAGAAGGAGAAGAAGGAGAAGAAGGAGAAGGAGAAGGAGAATGAGAAGGAGAAGGAGGAGAAGGAGAAGGAGAAGGAGAAGGAGAAGGAGAAGGAGAAGAAGAAGAAGAAGGAGGAGAAGAAGCAGAAGGAGGAGAAGAAGAAGAAGAAGAAGAAGAAGAAGTTAGCTCAACTTTCTCAAGATGACATTTTCTCTGTATCCAAGGGCGGCCCAATATAGAAGCTGGACTGGGCTCCAGCCCAGGATGACATTCAGCCTTCAATGGCTACACTAAAAGTGGAGTTTTAGGGGGCAAACTCCAAAGTTCACCTCTGAACGCAATATATCCTCGTTGGCAAAAAGCTGAAAGAAAAGGGTGCGTGGAATAAGAAGAAATGGAGGTGGTTGTTATTAACGGTAATTTCCGGGAAAAGTCTTGAATTCACCATGACGCGTACAACATATGATGGTATACAACAAAGTAGAACCGTAGAAGCCCATTCATTAGAGAGCATTGAGAGATTCTCACACTTTCAACTATTTCTGATCACTCCAAAAAATCCCTGAATGGAAAAGGAATCGAACCGTCCGGTAGAGGTTGCCACAGACATGAACTGCACTGCCGAAAACCCATCATCGTGCAGCCTACGCGTAGCCAAAATCTATAAAAAGAATCAGCCCTCCATTAACATGGAGACAGTAGTAACTTTACAGGTGGACGCAACAGAAGAGGAGGAGGAGACTCCACAGTCCACCCCTCCATCGCCTGAAAGAAAACCCGGTTTACAGCACCCCGTCGTCAAGATAATAATGGAACAGAATCTGGGGAAATCTGTGCTCAATATCGGAGTCCCCACTGCTATAGCCGTGTTAGTTTACAGCGTCTCCATCGACCCGAAAACCCTAATGGTTTTCACATATATAATGGTTTCCGGACTTTGCATCGGATGTGTGGCGATCTGGAATGGGATTTTGCTGAGAGAGACATTTCCTCGTGAGGCCAACGTGATGGAACTGTCGGGCATCGTCTTGGTTTTGATATGTTTAAGTGGTGTGGTTGGTTCGTTTCTGCTCAGAGAATTCGTCTGGCTTCCTATTCTCTGCGGCAGTTCGTGTCTCTTCCCTTTTATTATCATGATTCTGCCATGTCGGGGGAATTTGAAAACCTGATTCTAGTCAAATTTGGATTTCCTAAAATGACATCAATCCATTCACCACGTTTGGACAACAAATGGATGCCATGCTTTTAATGTACCTTTCTTTCACCTGCTCTGTTCTCCTCAATTCCGTCCCCTGCCTTAATAATATTCGTGTAATTTTCGTAAATTTCGTTATGTTTCATGTACGTGATTGCATCCAGGAACTTATGGAATTTTAAATTTATAACGTTATCTCCACATCAAGCAAACATTATACAGAATTTGATATCATGTTATTTTAGTCAATCGGGGGATCATTTTCGATATCACTAATAATTCTCATCTCGGGACCCGAGGAAAGAGCTCCTCTTCAAACGCTGTTGGTAACCTTCTATCTTGGCTCCACCCCATCGCGTTAGCCTCCGGTGAAATAAAACAAATGACAAAAAAAAAAAATAGATTATCAAAATCAAACTTTTCATACTTAATAAATCATAACGTAAAATAGGAAAAATATAATAGACAAACCAAAAAATCAATGTCTCTCATTTTAAGTCAATACATCATGTGATTATTTTTAGATGTTTACCTGTGTGATCAGTTTACTAAAAGTTTCATTAAGACCTAAATTCTTTCTTAACAAATACAACAAAATAAGTACCTAGATTAAATTTTTCGAAGTAGGCAGATATTTATTTTCTTTCAGAATGATGTGAGATTACTTTCGCAAATTTACTTTGGATGCCAATGCCAATAACTTATGTGTATATATATATATATATATATATATATATATATATATATATATATATATATATATATATATATATATATATATATATATATATATATATATATATATATATATATATATATATATATATATATATATATATATATATATATATATATATATATATATATATATATATATATATAGATAAAGTATGGTGCTGCATATAGAGACGAATAAGATATATATAGACGAAAAATCTCAAAAGTAGGTACCAATCATAAATTCGGAAAAGAAAGGCAATATTTTTTCCTATCCAATAACATCACGGAAATGCGGTTACTACGATTTAAAGTTTTGTTTAAAATTTTGTTCTTCGGGCATTTAATGGATGGATAGAAGATCGCTACACGTACACGTACAGTTCGGCCGACATATTCCATCGATTCTCTAACTTGTTCTCACTTCTCATGGCCTAAATTTCAAGTCTTGTAATAAAGATAAAATTCATCTTTTCGGCTTTCAAGTTGCGCATTGAAGTACACATGGGAGACCTACAACTTGATGAACGTAAGTAGTCTCCGGATTATATACATGCGTTACGGATTGGATCGATCAAATCATAAAGTTTGATACAACGATCACTAATATCTCATTTAATGAATTCTATACAAGTATAAAGTATTCTAATATTATTCTATGTGATTTATTTTAAATACACGACAATCAAGAATCAAAGTAATTGTAACTGGTAACCTATGAACCACTATAAAGAATAAGAGGGTCACCAGGTACGAGTAGTTACTGAACTCTTTCAGAAAAAAGAAGACTGATCATGAAGAACATTCAACCGAGCAAGTATTCTGGCAGCTAAAGATCTCAAGTTGCTGTTTCCTCTCTGAGTCAAATCCACCAAATACCTCTGAGTTAATTGGCCATACTTCTGTTTGTATTCAAAGATTCGAAATATCCTCTCCAAAGAGCTAAATATCTTCTCCTGTAACCTGGTACATGGGCTTGGGTGACTGATTAGTTTAATCATCTCTGCTATTGCATTTGCCTCCTCCAATACCTTGCAACCATTATGCAAACTTTCACCGTCTATCAAAGTTAAAAGGGCGTCTAAGGCTGCCTCGCACGCTTCCGGATTCGGTTCCCATCTCAGAACCTGAACAAGAGGCTTCACCGCACCTGCTTCCAATAGGCAAAACGAGGATACAACTGTGCAAATACCATGGTGAACTGGGCAGGATTTGGGTAAAGCTGAAAAGCACCGAAAAACTGGACGTCGAGAGGTTTGCCTGCTCAGCGCAGGGGAACTCAGAGAGAGCTGAGTCAAAGAAACACCTACTTTCCTTCTAGTTAAACTGCTTCCCATCTCCAGCAGCAGTAGTAGATTTTCTATTACGCCTATTTCCACTACTTTCTTTTGCAGTTCCATGTTTGTCTCAACTGTTAAACGACATATAGCTCCGACAACAGTCTCAGTGAACTGACTTTTTTTACTTCTAATATTGTCACTGTTGAAAAGAGAAGTAAGACTACTCGTGAGATTGTGGGATTCCAAAAGCCACTCGGAGATTTGTGCAGACTCGGGAAGGTTGGCGATTGTACCCAATGCCGAGGAAACTTCTTCGTCGTTTTCAGAATTCCTGATGATCATGAGCAAGGCTTCAACTGACGATCGTGTCATGTGTTCAGAGATTTCGGCCCCATCATAATCTTCTGTTAAGCAACATAACAGTTTGACGGCATTCGCACGTAAAGTGGAATCATCAACCTCACAGAATCTCAACAACATCGGCATGGACGAGCGCTGTGAAAGGCGGTCAACCAGCCAAGGCATGGATAGGTGAATTTTCAGTTAGAGAAAATGTAATAATCATTAGATGAAATTACTAGTCAACCACACAGAACGTTTTCTTTTACCTGTCTTAATTTTGACTTGATAATGACAGCAGAGGGCGAAAGACACATGGCATGAAATACTCGGAGAATGTTTTGCTGCACACCAGGTCCCATAAAATTTATCAGTGAATATAGTCCAAGAATATCCTCCTCAGATTCCAACAGTTGAACTGGAATTGCAGCAGAGTTTTCAGGTATAGTTGATAGAGCGAGATTTACGAGGACTGCAGATACAAGCTCGCGTAATCTTTGTGACGACGTTTGGTGAGTGAGAATGTCCAACAGTGGTCTGACAGCTTGCTTCTTGATCGCCTCTTGCCCATTCTTTGTCAAGGTCGACAGATTCAGAAGAGCTCCAACAGCAACTATTTTCATCTCAACATAATCATGGGAGATCAAGACTAGAAGTAAATCTAAGACACCATCTTCTACTAGAGATGATTTGTTATGATTCGTCAATTCCATTTCTCCCAAAGTTTTTGCCATTGCCATCTGGACATGATCTGGCCCTGTCAACAAAAAATAATCGTGGACATTTCAGTAACAAGAGCACAGAGATAACAACAAAGATACAATAATTCTATTCTGGATAACTGTTATACCTGCGGAGAGACGTTGCAGAAGATATTTAAAATAGTTATTATTAGCCATAAGAACAACATTGTCATCAGAGAATGCTAGATTATCCAAAACATTCTTTGCATCATTGGCAGCTTGATGGTCGTCACTGGTTAACATAGTTACGAGAAGAAGTATGCAGCCTTGGACATTACCAATGTAGTCACGCACTGATTCACATTTCGACAGCTCCAGCAGTATAGCCACAGCCAATTTCCCTTCCCCAAGTTGCCTTCCAAGAGACTGAACAATGTATTTAATTGAATTCTCAACTTTAGCAATTATTTCCTGCGAAACATAGTATCTCAGAAAAAACTTCACAAAGAAAGACATGCAGAACTTAACATGACATATTTGATCATTATATCAGAGAGGTGATTAAACAACTGAGAGTTTTTGTGAACAGCAATCGTTTTGAGGGAAACCATGACTGCGATTCTGAGATTGAATTAGTACCTTAGCATCATCATTATACTTTGCCAGCAAACAGAGTATCTGAAGGGTCTTATTCCTGATACTCCGATCTTTAACATGGAGAAGCTCGAAAAGAGTAGGTATGTAATCCTCCAATATCAACCATTCTTGGTGTATTTCCCTCTGCTCACACAGGTCCAGCAATTGATTCAGACAAACAAGAACCTCCTCCTGTCCTGCTGATGATATTCTTGATTTAAGTGAAGCAAGAATAATCATGGTATTCCTCTCCTGCCATTCTTCAATAGATTGCCTCAGGGTTTTGTTAGGCCTAAGTATTGAAGAATCCAATGGAGTCGATGTCAGTGGACACGTCTGATTATCTGCTAACCACTTCTCTATGGAGCTCCTCTCAAAAGTATACCCCAAAGGAGTTTCCACAGGATCAACCATAACTTCTTTGGTGATTGGGCAACTGAAAGTCATAAGAGGTTCGAGCGGCTGCATACCTAAAGAGTTTCTCTTGATTAAGTATTTCTTTTTTCTATCTTCAAATGATGATGCTATATCTGCCCTTTCTAGCAAAGCTATTATCTGATCCATCCTTATGGCTTCGGCCTCATTTTTTCGCAACCTTAAATTGTCTATTTCAGTTTTGAATTCCTCAAACTCCTTTCTTAATGCTGTACGATCAGTCGAAACTCCAACAGCCTTTGCAATAGAGACTAACAAGTTATTGGCAAAAGTACGATCGACATTCCGTTGGAATATTCCAAATTCTATTTTTTCTAAAATTTCTTCTTCAGCGACAGCAGCCTTAAATTTGGTATTCTTCATTTTATTAACCAGCTGGCCTATGTCATCTCTAGTACTCAAAGAAATATCTAGAGAAGCGAGGGGTAAGCAACTCATTGCACTGCTAATCTCTTGGTTGATATCCCCTATGCGTTTAGCAATAGACCTAGAACTTACAAAGAGATAAAACCTGTTTCTGTGGCTACAATCCTGGATTAGTTGCTTTGCCAGCTTGATTTGATGGTTTAGAATCTCCACAAACTTTCTCAAGCTATAGGAATCACACAAATCATTCCTGCCCAACTCGCTCAATAATGGAACGATCTTATGCAAATACACTGATAGTTGGGCAAAACACTTCTTTTCAATGATCACATTTTCAGAGGCTACCACTAGCTCGATGGTGGCTCCTATTAGCTGAGAAAGGACTTCCACTACAGTATCAATTGGCAAGTCAGTTACTGCATCCATGACCAATATTCACGAACTAAAGATTTCACAGCTACTTTCTGCCTAGCTCGTTTGAGGAATTCACTCGACATATCTTCATTGTCTCCAAGCAAAAAAATGGGCACAAATCTCCCTTTTCAGTGCCTCAAGTTCCTACACCCAATATACCGATAACAATAACTATTCACGAACTTCCTTCTTTAATTCATAAGATCAGCAACAATACAGAAGAAAGATAGAGTGATCAGACAAAGGAAACAGGCACAGACAAAATTTAGCACGGCCTAAACCTTTTTGTTATTGAAGGAGACAATTTCGCAGCATAAAATTAAGAGAACCAACAAATTATCCCCACGCAAAAGAGCCAATAAACCAGCAATAGTCTCTAATCACAACACGAAGACAAACTGAACTTTTGTGACACCTGTTTTCCGCAGAAAATAGAGCCATCATGGTAAGAGTTAAAACATCAATCTCAAGTAATTTTTGCTTTCGTGTGATTAACAATCTCAAGTTTTGTAAACAAGAAAAGCTGACCTGATGACATTAATTCTTCCCTGACAAAGCCGTCAACCGAAAATGATCTACATCAGCAGCAAGAAGACTGGAATGGGGAATTACATGAACAAGAAGACCATAAATGCATTAAATGGAAAAGGTATTACTCAAAAACACCAAGATTCTGTTAAGAACTTGAGATTCATCCAAAAGGTAGAAGCCCAGTTGGATCAATGTGCATGCAAAGCAACCCAGGTTCACAAAAAGTTCGGAAGAAAGAAAGTTGACCGGCTATACGGCCAGGGGTTGAATTTTCATTTGTAGTTGGACTTCATTTATTTCTGTGGTACTCGGGAAATTCTCTGGTCTTCATAGTTTCAGAAGTGTATTGGTTTAAAGTCACGAGCCATTATTTATTCGATTAGGCCTTCATAATGGTATATAAGATAAGTATTCATTCGGTTTTAAAATTATATAATATAAATGTCGATGCTTTTAAAGTCATTAAAGTCTACTAAATTCAAGAATTAAACCCTCGCGTGAATACCATATATCAACAATTGTCTTTAGGAATTTAAATAAAAAAATATTAATTTTTCACATACTCATTTTTATTCCTCTAGATAATCTTCAATATACAAACACTATGTAATTCATTTTTCTGTACTCCATAATTTTCTATTCTTTGGACTTTTCAACTCTAATTTTGTTGCTAATTTTATCGTTGTATGAATTAAGAACTAATGCTTATGAGAGCAATGGTTGGTGCGATCGGGTTGTGAGAGCAATCACTTAATTATAAAGTGAAATTGGTTGTTGTGCAACATAATTGTCATATCTTGGTTTGAAATTTTTTATTTCAATCACCACTTCTAACTACCAGACTCCTATGTGCCACCTAAATTTGTTTGTAATCTATTTCTATTAACGAAAACATGCTTTAACAATAATAATAATAACAATAATAATAATAATAATAATAATAATAATAATAATAATATATCCACACAAGAACAACATTCATAAAATATTATGAAATCACATTAATTAATTAGTTCTAACGTACTTATTTTATCAGATTTCTAGTTTACTTTGTAGAAATGAATTTTAAGAACAAAATCAAAATGTTGTTATTAAATAATTGTTTCACTAATGTTAGAATCAAAACGATTACTATTAGTTCAAAACTTATAGATATTAGTCAAAATATAATTTTATTTGCTTACACATGTGATAATGTAGAACGCAACTATTGTATGTGCTAAGGTCGAGGTATTAGACCCATGAGTCGAGGAGATTCTTATCTAACAGTTATACTTGGGAAAATTGTTCAAGTTAAGTGTGAATAGATGAGAGTAGTATGGCAGATGACCTCTTGAAAAACTTTGGCACATCAAGCTGTCGACGTTGTGCAGTTTGATCGAGTTAGCTAGATGATCTTAAAAAAATGATGTCAAATCTTAACGGATAATATTATCTCTGTTAGAGAAAAAATCGATGATAGGGGAATGACAAATACTGATCTTTAAAGGATATGAGATACACATCTCTCGAACTCATGTATGTTACAGCACGATAATAATATATACAATAGACATACCATGTGTTGTCTATTAGTTTTGTATAGTGATAAAAATTTGACCTGACATAGGAAACTATACATTGAATTAAAATTGAATTACATATTCCAAAATGTTATAATGTATTATAACAATGATCATATATCAGATTATAAAATTTGACGTGGACGTCGTTGTTGCAATTGAACTTCCACTTGGCGGGTCTTCGAGGGAAGTTGAATCTATCGTAATAAACAATTGTTAATAAGTCAAAGGATCTTAGTATTTTTTTTAACATTGAAGAGAATATTATTATAGATTTTACCGTACCAATTTTTTATTTATTAAACCGTAATAGGTTGTTTTTGACGACAATTTGCATACATATATTAAAACAAATCCAATAATATCGGAATTATCAGAATTAAGAAGTTGACTCTATTTGAGTATTTTTTTAACAGAAAACGAAAAGAGGTAAGTGACGTTTACTGAGTTATTAGCTATTTAAGATGTGTGCAATTTAGAGATAAATTCGATGCTGACTTGGCAATTCAACCTCAGACAGGACTTTCTGGAAACATATCTGCCACCGACTTTCCACAAAACATTAGACCGAGTCAGTTTTTTTAAATCATGGACATCTGAGTTGATAAGATTTGAAATATAGGTAATTATCATGCTTGATTTTACAGATTCGATTATTATGTAGAACATATTTCTCATTAAAATACTGTGAGATATGTTTTGGGAACTTATTATATAAGTTATCTACCTCAAATTCCTGTCTAACCGCACATATCCCTCGATTTAAAATATGTACGAGACAACGACCTACAACGTTTTAACCCTTTAATACTAACTTTAGAAAAAAAAAGTCCAATTTTTAAAATATTAACTTTTATTTAGATAATCTCTGGGTCAGCCTCTCATCTTTTTTTTTCCCCTTTTTTGCCAAAAATTGATTAGTATAATATCCACCTTATTTAACTGACAACATAAATGCCGTCACTCTATCGATGATGGAAAAGAGAAGAGAAATAATAACTCTTGTTATCAAAAAATAGTAACATAAATGTTTGAAATGATAATAATGTTGTAACTTCCTATCCGTTTTATATTAAAATTTTTTTTTTTCGTTATTTCATATGAAATGTGCCACGAGTTTTGAACAAATTTTTTGGGTTCAACCTGTAGAAGTATCACAAGTTTTACTATTAGTCCCTTAGCATATTTTTTCAATGCTACCCTTATTTAATATCTCATAGTAGATACGCCTACAAATCACATTCCCAGATATAAAAACATTGGTAGATCTAACATTTAAAAAAAAAACTAGTAATAGTAGAAGAAGAAAGCAATAAACTTAAAAGATAATGGCCATAGCATTAGCACGTTTATCTACAGATCCCTTTGTTTAATCTTAGAAATAGGAAATATACGTATTTTTCCTATTTTATCGCCATGAATAGGGATGCAAGTTCTTCCCCTTACACTGTCGTTGAACGTTGCCTATCTAAAAATATGTTATCGGAAAAATTGATAAGTAATTTGGTTTCTATACAAGACATTTTATCTGTGGTAGTATACATAATCTTTACAGTATTAAAATGCAAAAAGATGATCTTATTGGATAATTAATATAATTAGAAAGAGTGAAATTAAGTGTTTGGATAATTGTTTTTTTTTTTTTTGAGAATAAGAAAATTAAGTATGAAAAGGGATCAAAACAATCAGATTTACGGGCGGGGAAGATAAAAATATTATGAGCTTTTTGAATAATCATGACACGGAGAAATGGTTTAATAAATTCTAGATAGTGGGTTGAAATTTATTCTTTCTCGATTTAAATTTGAGGGCAGGAATAAATTTGAAATTTTTTAGATATTAAAACATATTTTTTTAATGTACATAGTTTTCCATGAAATTTATTTAATTTTTGTATTAAAAATATAACTAAAAATTGTACTTTAATATTTTGTAGAACAGAACGCTTGACCAAAATCTATAGCAGATGGTAACGGTATCCAATCTTTTAAACCTTATAGCAACCAAGCACCACGGTTCGATCGCTTTATCTAAAAATGACAATTATTACACTACAACAATCCCCTTCAATAATTATCCTCCTTGCAATCTATATCCATGGCAAGGAATGGCAGTATTGATCACTATTTCAAAGTAGGAGAAGTTTTGCTAGGAAGGGTTCTGAACAAGCTTTCCAATCAGACACCAACATTTTTTTGATATCATCAAACACCAATTTTCTTTTTTTTTTTTTTACTTTGGTGAACTTAAAACCTTCACTTCAAGCACTAATCTGAATGTCTAAAAAATTGATGTTTCAACAGACAGTATTTCTCTTATCAAAGAAGGAAGAAACATTTAAAATAGTCACCACTCGTACAAACAAAGAGAGAGTAACTCATGTGCATAGCAAAGCTATGAAGTCACCGACTCAAAAGATCGTTATATATGCAAACTGCTGGAATAATTTATAGATCAAACAAGTCTCTCGAACCGTAGCGGTAGATGGATATTGCATCATTGGCGGAAGGTAAGAAGTTCTTCACTACAAGTAAAGTGACAATGTTCATACATGAAAACTATAAACATCCTACTGTATAGTTAAGTTGTCGACTGCAAAAATATAACCACTAAATAAGTCATCAAACCCTCAACCAACACATCCCGCTTATTGCCATAAGAGCAATCTACTCAATCACTAACCTTGTCATCAAATCCCTGATTCAAGTCTTGTCTGCTTTTTCCTCTCTTCATTTTCGCCTTCACACGGGATTTTGTTACAAGGGTTTGCACTGTGTTTGCGAAATTCCCAGCAGCCATGACTATGAGAAGAATCCCACTGGTAATTACCTGAGAGATGGACCATTTTAGTACCTAACTAGACGAAGTTGATCACACACATTTAAATAATTATAAATTGTCATTGAAATATGGTATAATAATTCTTGTTTCCCTTTTCTCTGAAAAAAAGTAATAAATAAGCAAGCAGCAAATATCAGGTTAAAATATAACCTAACAACTTTACCTGCCATTCGGAAGTAAAACCACCAAGTGCTGTTTTAAGCAATAAGACCCCCAGATAGGCCTCAAACCCCTGAAAACAGAACATAATGTTACTCCTTCTGGGCAGAATTTTGGTTGTAGACACAGCAAAGGATGTGCATTTTAGAAAAAGCACATTTTCCAAAGGTGGAGTTTATTCTTAAAACAATGCACAATATCGAAGCTTTTATGACAACAAACTTATCCACAGAATACCTGCAAAGTGAAGAGGATAGGACATAGCAACAATAACTGACCCTCCACTCCAGCGGTTTCTCCCCAAACAACATCCATTCTCCTGGACTGCAAAGTAAATACCACCGAAAATTGTACAGAGAAATGAATACTCGCAAAAATTGGTTCAAGGTTTAGTTCAAGTCCATCAGCCAAGTTTTTCATATGACTAAATATGTTAGATTCGGCACAGGTTCAAGTACTAACATAAGATGAACCCGTTCCCGGATGTAGATTGCAATAAATGATAAAACTTGACCTAATTTAAGCGGCAAAGCGAAAATTCTTCTCAAATCAATTCCTTCCCTCTCAACCCACTTGAAAGCATTTGAAACCCAGCAAGCTCACTTAATGATTAGACATCATTAGTTTAGCAAATACTATTATTTAACAAAAATAAGTTCTCG
Source organism: Dorcoceras hygrometricum (assembly GCA_001598015.1). Classification (NCBI taxonomy): domain Eukaryota; kingdom Viridiplantae; phylum Streptophyta; class Magnoliopsida; order Lamiales; family Gesneriaceae; genus Dorcoceras; species Dorcoceras hygrometricum. The sequence goes on along the minus strand of KQ999852.1, from coordinate 487,005 downwards.
ACTTTGTCTTCTAAAATCTTGGTTTTTTAACAAATAAAAATCTAAATAAAGTTTATTTCAAAGAACTTGATTGATACTTGACAGTCCTTGCAAGAGACCATAACCTTGATTGGAAACTGGTCAGTCATTTCAAAAAAAATTTAAAACTTGGAGTAGAGAGAAAACATTTAGCAGTAGTGCATTACTACAGGTATTCCTGAGTGTGCCTGCGACAATGAATGCATATGCGGAATAGCAGGCCACAGGTGACTGCCTACTGGTCTCCCATGTCTTGCCCTGCTACTGCATATGCACACCAAAATGCTTAATAAAATTTAATTATGAACTCCACGGGATGAGAAGCGAAAATCAACTAGTGGAGTACAAATACATGTCGGAGAAGAACATGTGTGAACTTACCTTGCCAAGTGCAATACGTGTGTACAGTCTCTGCCTTTGATATCTATTCTGAAGAAGCATGGAGACTCCTTGCATAATTGCCCATGTCAAAAACAGTTGTACACCTCTCTACAATATGAATTTTCATTTCAATAGTCTTTCATAGCAGAAAAAAGGGAAAAAGAGAAGAAACATCTAATAACATTAAGCCAGATACATTAATATTGATAAGTGATTTAGTGGATTAGTGCACATTTTTTTGTCAGGCATTAAATGTTCGCAAATGGATAAATACTTGTTTTTGAGAACAATCAGGTCCCCTCTCTATCTCCCATGTAAGACTTATGAGAGCCATAGCCATAGCATAATAGTGATGTTTAATCCACCTGCACAAGAAAATTCACCACTTTTTAAGTATAAAATATACCGTGAATATAAAAAAACCATCACTTACAAAAGTACGCAATAGAAGTAAAATATCCAAGAATTTTCAGCCTTGAAAAATAAACAAAAAAATCTACATAAAGCAGAGACAGCAAGCATCCAGTTGAAAGTTTATCCAAGAATTTGGAGAGATCAACCAGATAATCATAAGAATCTTAATTCTAAGGTTGAACCTGTTCGAGCTTATAGAAGAGGTCCAACTCAAATCAAAGATATACTTCTATTTTTGTTTAAATTTAATTACCATCACAATTGTCCAGTATTGGGCTGGCTCCAAGGGAAAGACATTTACAAATGAAATTCAAGATAATACACCTCATTGCCTGGTCTACTCTATAAAGAGCACAGTCATAGTGTAAGAAGAGAGAATTTCTACACATGCTGTATCTCCAGCTTTGATCATCAAATGAAACAAACAAAGAAAATGGTGACAGATTAGCAATCTCCTTTCATCGCAACCTATACCTGAGAGCAATAGATTCCCACAAATAGTTTATCAAAACAAAATTTTTACAAGAAGGCAGGATCTAAACACTTATTCATGAGTCAGACAGATTAGTGTTTAGACTTAGGATAAAGAAATTTTTTTAAAGAACGCAACCTGATAATTGATAAAGACCAACAGTACTCACAACTTACTTGACAAAAACCGATGCCTTACCGATTTTGTCTGCATACAAAATGATCGAAAAGTACAGTAGCTCACATTTGCTTTCACCACTAGCTCAAAATTACTCCATCCATAGGTGAGTAGATGCATACGTTTTTTCTCCATTCAGTTGCAGTGGGTGTTTCAAAATAATGTGAATAATTTTACTAAGCAGAGCTAGAATAATAGAATCTCTATACCAAGGAAAAAAGTGGGAGACCACTGAGCAACTATATTTTCTTTCTTAAAAAGTTCTACTGTGTTTGCGGAAAGCAAAAAATTAAGTAGAATTGGCTTCCAGATCATCATCAAACCCATTCTTACATCAAAGAAATAAATATTTGATCACATCCAACCACATAAACTTCGACATTAGTCCGCCATGCCAATAAACAAAAAAGAACAATACAAACAGAGAATTTATGATTCTAAGGGAAAACTCAAGTTCACATCAAGTATTGACACAGACAGAACAGGTGGAAACTAAGCATTACACCGTGAAGGGCAAAATATGAACAGTGTTAATTACCATGGTCGTATGCCGCTTCCATTAACTCTCAAGATATTTTCTCTCAATGCCAAACTTGTGTAGAGATACAGTAACCATGCCTGGATGGTAGGCTACATTTAGTAACCTTTGCATCAATAATAAATAAAAGAAAAAAATCACACATTATATACCTGGTAAAGTTGAACTGGTAATGCAGGCAAACATCCATCCCAAATCCATGACCTTAACGTCAGCAACAGTGATGGTAAAAAAAGGAACAAGTATGCAGTTCTATCCTGTCATTAAATATGAGTCATGCTAAAGTAAGACATATAGGTAAACTGCTTCTCCATCAAATAGCTGAGAAGATTTACAAAGTTCAAGGCAATCAACCAGCTCAAGCTATGTGAATAATTCCCCAGGTGAAATGAACAGAAGTACAACCATTTAACAAAAAGTATTGCCGAAACCAATGAAAAAAATTATGGCAGCATATGCTCAAAATTAAATTGGCTTGAGATATTAAAGATGAATCATACTCTGAACTTATTGTATTCCTCTTTCACTTTCAGTTGCACGTCCTTCTTTGCCCGCACATTAATCGGACCAAGAAACATCCTCAAAAATCTCCCTATTGCCACAGAATGACTAATAAATACCACCACAGGGATATTTTACAGCTCAACTCTTTACAAACACAAAATCAATAAAATCCCACCATGAGATTTGGTCGGGAGAAATGCAGCTGCGTCTCCTTCGCTCAGGGCATATCTCGCTTTTACCAAATCATCTTCCAGCTTCAGAAAAAGAAGAAAAGAATCAGCGGAAAGCAGGACTTTACATACAAATACGATCCATTTGCTGGGTAAAGACATCATAGATTAAACTATTATTTCCTCAGGCACGAATAAAGTACCCGTCTTGATAAACGCGTAGCTTAATTGAGCACCAACGAAATTAGAAAATCAAATGATTCTCCCCTTTTCAACTTTACGATAGATCAACTGGAAAAGTTTTTTTTTCCCCACTAAAAACATATCATTAAAGAGCATAACGTCTGCAACACGTGCATGCGAAGAGATAGTCAAGTTTTGAGCTCAGCACGCACTTTTTCGGCGTGTTTGGAGTTCCGTAGGGAGGAACGCAGGGAACTAATATGGGAGTCGAGTGACGCAACGCGCTGGCGGAGCGTGTCTTCTTCGCGGGATGTGCGGGATATGAGGGACGCCGCTAAGTCCTGCAACTCCTTGGCCTCTTCAAGAAGCCTGGAAACCTGGCCCCCGACATCTCGATCGGCCGGCGATTCTCCCATCGGAGTATGGCGGCGCGTGGGAACTGGGTATTACGGGGAATCGGGAGACGGGTGGATACAGAAATCAGAGAACAAATCAAATTAAATGAAAACTGAGGGGAGGGATCCACGTACTCGGAAGAAAAAAGATTCCATCTTTTTCAAAGGGCATTTATTTATCTTTCTTTTGTCTGTTTAATTTGGTTAATGGCCACGCAGACGCTACTTAATAGCTCGTAAGACTACAACATGAGGAATATAAATACTCTACATACACATTATTGTATTTAGATCTTTAAATTTCCGGTCAAGATCAAACATTTTTTTTTTTTTAATATAACAGATTCAAAGTTATATTCTTGTGTTTGGGGACTTTACATTCAGACATTTATTCGAATCAATCTGGAGCTTAGAAATTTTGAACCAACTCTATGAAATTGTAATCAAACTAAAATATCTGAAGATAAATTGCATCTCCATCAAATCAATTCATTTTTTAAAATATGAGACTTATGGGGGTGAATATTTAGAGAATTACTATTCTTAATTAATTGAATATATTATGAAACCTGAACTGACACAAGTTTTTTATATATTAATGGAGTTTTTGACAAAGAAAAAACTGTATATGATAATCTAAATTAATAAACACCGGCTATCAGTTGACTATAAGTTGGCTTCATAGTTTTTGCCTACACAGTACACGAGCAAAGATTTTTCTAGATCAATTGTCAAATCTCGAAAATTAAATATTATCCAAATACCTAATCTGACCTTCAAACCGCCCCTTCTCAAGTCAGCTTAGATTAGAATAGATGAAAATAAATAAATATATATACGTAGAAACCTTCAAATCACCGAGAAAAAATCCATGTTTACATTGGTAATAGTGTTGAACTAGATCTCTGGATTTCTCTAGGCCGGGCACCTACATAGCAGTCATATAACTTGTAAGAAAATTATTCAGCAGTATTAATTTCGTGGCCTTTATATGTTCATATTATATTTGAAAATGAAAAGGACAAAATTCGTTAGTAGCCCAATTAACGAAACATAACAATATACAAACAAGAGGCGTGCCCAGTAAATCTCTCCCCTTTGTGGAGAGACTTAAATTATAGATCTAAGTTAAACAAATCCCCACCCCCATACCATCTCAGAGAGTTCAGTACACCTGCTTTCCATTTCTTGTCTAAGCACTAGATACCACTTGTAGGTCTCTGTTTTTTGTTTTTTATCATCTGTATGCTGTAACTTGAAATTGTTCTTTGGAGCTTAGATTCCAACTATACATTTGCTTCAACTACATGTTCCCTGTTCCTCTGTCATCCTCGAGAATAAAAGAGGCTACTTCAATGCATCATCCTGCAGTAAATAAGATAACTATAACTTCAGGAGTGAATTTTAACTTTGTCTGGCTCATAGACTAGGTTGCATGATTAGTCATTGCAGCACAAGCATTTGAGCAGCCGACTGAAGAAACCAACAGTTGCTTGCTGTTCTGTTGACTTTACCGGATCCTTGAATTTTGCCTTCTCGCTTAGTTCTTCAAATGAGTTCACAAGATTCTGAAGCCTGGCAACAAACTCGATCAACAGAGAAGTAAATGTTGCAAGCGACAATGCACTAGCACTTTCGTATGTCCTTATTTCACGCTCATTCAAAAGGGTATCACCAATGAGGGAGAGGCGAGAAGGCCACATTGTCTGCTGTCTTAGCATATCTTCACCAGAACCCAATTGTGACACAGAGATGTTGACAGCCACGTTTGGATTCTGTGGATCATAGTTCGGTAATGGTAGAGGAGCTTTTAGATTAGTCATTGATTCACTAAGCGAATTTATCACGAGTGGTTGCTTATTTTCATTATCTTTGAGATCTTGTAGTCTTTCAGGATCGGCAAATTTCTTAGGACGGTTCTTGATTTCCCAACTCTCTGCATTGACCAAATGATAAGATTTCTGGTCAATCATCAGCTGCAAATCCTCTGCAGCATCATGAACCTCCTGGAGCAGATCTCCGGGATTTAGTTTTTCCATCTTCTCTACTTTTTCACCGAGCAATCGTAACACTTTAGCTCCTTCAGTCCCAACTCTATGAATCTCGTTCTTAAAAACCTGCCTTAATTCAAATGACGCCTACAAAAGAGAACATCACCGGTTACGATATGTAACAAGAAATTGACTATACTCTTTTAGAAGTTTCAAGTTTCATAGATCAGGGCAGTTCAATGTATATTAATCTTTTAATGATGACTCATATATGATGCCCACCAACATATTATTTTACAACTTCTTATGGCAACAAAACAGATGAATAAATCACATTTATCTGTTACAAACAGGAATATACTGTTATGTACCACGACAACCACTTAATTAGACATGACACTAAACAATAAGAACTAGTTTCAGGACTGTTAAAATCGTAAAAAAACGGGTTAAGGGCTGCAACAAGACTTATTAGGGGTAAAATGCATGCAATCATCCTTAATATAAATGTGAGCAGAAAAGAGACTCAATCACCTAGACAATGTCAGTTGCATGATTCTCTCATTCTCTACCAGAGGTAATCTACTATTAACCACACTTATTTTGATGGAGGGTTAGACATGGAGTTAGGAACAATCCAACTTTATTTGATGGCTTTCCGTGTTTATGCAAAATATCTAGTCCATCTGAGGAACATATTAGCAACATAAACAAGTAAAGCTTCTAAATTTCACGATTAGGTAGCTGGATTAAAAAGCAATCAGGTCCTCATCTCAAAGTAAAGAATCTGAAGTTCAAACACATGTTGTGACCTGGCTCACAGATGAGCTTGGGCTCAAGTTGAGAACATTTTTGCAAGTTCGTCTCACATGTGTCGACCGCAGAGTCCTGACTTGTTGATCAATATTCAACGTAACATCAACAATTAAGATTTTTATACAATAATATAAATGCATATACATAGTTTACTTTGATATTAGAATCCGAAAGTATTTGGAACATAAATTTAAGCTCGAAAGATAGGTACATAGCTTTCGATTAACTTGAGTTCAAGATTGACTCACAAGCTTAAATCAAGCTAAACTGAGCTCATCCCAAGTTTGTTCGACAGACTGATGAGCCAGCTCAACTTGACAGATACCCTTGGTGCGTAAACTAGCTCAGACAGCTAAATTTGTAATCTTCAGCTTAAGAGGAAGCACAATCACATGCAAAGGATGCTATATATTTTTATTAGTATTATTACCCAGAGTTGTTATATCTCAACATTTTAATTTCCAGCATCAGGTCATGCACAGATAAAGTCTGGCAAAATACCATGCATATATATGGCAAATGGAGCAAACACAACACCTATCCTTTTAGCATGCCATGAGTGAGAAATATTCAGTACAACTTCACAAGAACCTGTATTTCTGATAGTATGCACCCATGCATTGCCATAATCATGAATGCACAATGCCTTAGAGCACCGCTAACTTTAACATATTCGTTCCAAGGATAATTGAGCATTCTGTAACGACCATGAGGTGGTTCCCATACAGCAAAAGATAGCTGCAAAAAGAAAATTGTAATGACGCTAATATTTATATTTCTTTGCCACGCATTATTCACCACGTGTAAAATATTGAGTACCAGTGATTCCTCTTGGCTTGTGGACTCTACTGCGGCTCTATATCCTTTGTACAGGGGATCGTCAGAAGCCTGGTACAGAAGAATCTTTGAAGGTATTCTAGTGTATTCGACACACTGCAAGTACATACTGACACATCCTGAACAAGGACTCAAGCTGTCGTTTTAGAATACATTTTGGCCAACATAATTTAACGTCATATTGGAAAAAGTTACAGGAATTTAAAATCAAAAAAAGGGAAATAGATATTCACCTTCCAAGGAACTAGAGACCCCTTTGAAATTTTTTGTCACCAATTTATGCAAATCTTCGCCAGCCCAAATGGGGTAAATACAAACATTTATAACCAAACAAACACCAGCACCAACAGCAATAAACAGCAACCTAGAAACAGCTGTTCGAACAAAATGAGACGATCCCGATACCAACACAATGCAAAATGTCAGCAAGAACACCCGGAATCCATATTCGTACTGCTTCATGGCAGGGTGCAACTTCAGATAACTAGCCAACGAACCTAATACTCAGAGAAATGCAAAATACAACTCAAGTGTGATTCAGATGCTCCAATAAAATCAAATCATAATATTGAATTGACTCAGATGCTCCAACAAAATCAAACAATAAATTGAATCGATAAACAATTCTAAATGCAAGGCCAGAAACATATACCAGCGATGAAAATGCTGACGACAACCACTACTTCTTGGAATTGTCCAGCCATCTTAGATAATTCTGCAATGCCCAGAGACAGTGCTCCAGCAGAGAAGGTCCCTAACGCGCGGTTGAACCCTTTGTTTAGGGTAGCCCCTTCACATGCGTGATACAACCCATCATCAAGTGGTTATATTTGCTTACATACCAGATATTAACGCCAGCTAAATGTCGACCAGGGCAATAAAAACATACAAGGGAAGGGGCTAGGCCAAGATGATCGAGAAATACAGGAGACACAAAAAAGGTACAAAAACTAAGCAATGAAGGTTATGAACATTACAAAAACAACTATACAAGCTTAGGAGAAACAGTGGGATGTTGTTGGCACAACTTTCATTGTGATCAAACGTTTAAATCATATGTCTCGACATCAAGTTAGAAACACTTCACCATCAACAAAGTTAGATTTCTTCCATTCAATTTTTATTTATTTAAGTCCAATTGTTTGGCTCCCATCTGTAGATTTTGTTTCCATATACAGCCTAATTTCTATGCCCTTTGAATGAGAACTCTATCCACAGAGAGAATGAACATGAAATTACAGCACAAAAGTTCGATCTATAAATAGTTCCTACAAACTAAAAACATAATCATTATAATTTTCTCCATGCAAACAATGACAAAGCCAAACCTTCAATGTGGAGCTGATAGACGCTAATCTCAGTTATCCATCACCACAACTTTCATTATCACGGTTATGATGATAATCAGACAATGAGCAAATAGCTAACACAGACATTGTCAAACCACAGTACGATACAGTGATTCAAAATCATTTAAAGTAAATAGATAGACTTACCAATGCTGAATTCAAACACGACGACAACGGTGAGGATAGCCCAGATGGAGTATTGGCTGATATAACTCAAAGGCTCTTTGAAAAAAAATCAGAACCGAAACCAGAGATAAAGCAGCGCCCATTTTAACGGCAAACACCACCTTCCTTGGATCAGAACGGCCCATTTCATATGACCTAATTGCAATCCCCATGGCGCCATTCCACCATTTGGAGAACCTTTCCAACGTGATCCGATAAAGCCCACGTAAACATCCCTCATGGCGAACGTAATAGGCATCTAAACCCTCGTCAGAATAATACTTCCTAGAAAGCAATCTCTCTTTGCCTCTGTCCACAAAACTCTGCCGAAAAGATCCGTAATTTGCGGCCATTATTGTCAGTTTCCGAACCCAGAATTCGCAGCAATAACATACGTACCAGAGTCCTCCAACTTCGCAACATGAGATCGGAGTAAAATTTCATAGGTGCAGTTTAGTATCGAAAATGGTGGGTCATTGATAGTGAAGGTTAGTTGGCGATCAGGCACGCGGGGAGTTGCGCGGCTTCGGAACACATGAGAGGCCAGTAACTAACTTGTCTTTTCTTCCACAATTATATGATATGAATTGAATCTCAAATATATATTTATAAATTAATGTATATATATTACTTAATGTTCAATTATATCAATTTCAGATCCATCCAATAACAACGAATATCATTTGAAACTCACACTATTTTATGTAACTAATATGGACTAAATTAAAATGGATTTAGGGTTTAATATATTATCATTGCTAACAATAAATAAAACTGTAATTGAACCAATTTGTCTAAATTTCATATCAACCAAACACAATCTTATTGATGCATGTATTTGTTTTAAAAATTCTCTCAAAAATATCACATTTAATGTTTTTTCACCGAAATCATATATCACTAATTTTGAATAAACTTGTTATTTTTAATTTAAATGTCACAGCTATTAAATGTTTTGTATAAAAATCATATTTTCACCTAATAGATTATTCTCTTGCACTCCGCTCGAACATTATAAAGATTAATCAGTCAACGTAGCCAATTTAGAAATTGTAGATATGAACAGTTGAGATATATATGTATTTCATATAATAGACTTCCAAACTTTCACAACTACTATACAGAAAACATGTGATTTCAAAAAGAGAAGAAAAGAAAAGTTATCATGTGATATTATTAGCCACACAAATTATTGCATTTAAGAGTATCATGATTTAAATATCTATGTCAAAATACAATACTAAATATAAATCACATTGTCGTACATATTTTGTGTGTATGTATATCCCTAATTTCCTCTACTTATTTCTGATGTCTAGTGATGGCCCAGTAGATTTGTGTCAGGACCCACCAGTGAATGTGGACAGCGAACAATGTCTATTACATTGTCTTCTGGAATATAATGTGACACCATGTTATATGCCTCCAATGAGTCCAAAAAATTTGACTTGCTGATAATATCTGAACAATGCAAGGGAAAAAAGACGTCATTTAAGCTCAAAGTAACACGTACCGAGTTGAGTGAAGGTGAACGCTTACCTTCATGCCCGTATGACCCAAATGGGTAGCCGTTTCGTTTGGAAGGACTCGTCTAGTGCTCCATTAGAATGACACCAAAGCTGCACGCATCACCTTTAGCGGCAACTACAAGTTTATGCAAGTAAAAGTTTTTAAGCTAAGACATGTGCCTGGATTCAAAAACAGGAGATTGATTTTAATGATGTTTACATTATTAAAAGTTCATTGAAATATAAAAAACGCTACCTTCATATTCTGGACCAAGGTAGATGAATCTAATAAAGGAAGTTTTCTCACGGGTGCAAGCCAAAACGAGTCCGCTACTGTTTGCAATTTCCCTCGTCATAATTGCCAGCGAGAACATTTGATAGCTTCATATCCTTTAGGCAATATTACAAAATGTTTGACAAGAGCAATCTCAGATTTGAACACATCTAGGTCCAACCTTAGTCCCGTCATGCAACTCCACTTCCTACCTTGTCGAGTGTAATATGTTCTCTGAAGTTGTTGCCACATTTCTCAGCAGTTGACAAGAAATCACCAAGCTACCAGCCTCAACTATCTGAAGGTCACATGAACGGTTGTTTCTTGGTTATGAGTCTCAGTATTCCCACCATCAATGCTTGAACTGATAAGAGTATCTTGACGGTGTCTTCCTACCTTGAGAGGCAAAGATGATAACCATTGCGTGAGAAAACTATAAATGGTGGAATTCTTAAGTCAGTTCTATCAAAATGGACTTCATACATTCAGTTCTTTCATTCCCTAGGCATCAAAGAGCAAATAAAAGCCATGTGAAACCAGTGGTACAATATCTCCGAAAGTGAACTGTAAGACTCTGTTGTTCTGCGTCACATGTGGCTGAAGTAATATATCCAGCACATTCTACAAATTATTCAGATGGAAACTATTCCTCCTCACCAATATCCTTTGCAGGAACAGGATCCATTCTTGAAATGGTGGAAACGGCTAGAGTCTCTCAAAATGATTTCATGTTCAATGATCCTAGAAATGTAAGTAAAAGCTGTGTGACAATCACCACAGACACGCAAGTTCTTGGTAATCCTAATTGGCACGCCGGGACTTGTTGTAAGAATGCCAAATGCAAGGGCCAATTTCTCGCTATGTTCAAGCAAAAGATCACTTTTCTCCTCGTCATTCACATCATGGAGAGCAAAACTAGTCTCGGGAACATAGCCCAAGATTTTGATGCGAGATACCAGATCACCAAGTAGATCATAAATCTCTTCAGTCATTGGATGGGATTTGTCCCCAACAAGAAAGATTGCTGCCCCCTTCTTCCCTTGTACCCAACTGCATCCAGGTCGCTTCTTGATTCCACTGCGTTTCATCAACAGTCGGATTCTGGCAACATCTTTCCACTGCCTAGCACAGGCATATATGTTGGAGAGTAGTGTGTACAAGCCATCATTCTCAAAATTTAACTCTAACAACTTATTAACTGCATGCTCTGCAAGATCCACATTCCCATGAACCCTGCAACCACTAAGCAGTGCCACCCAAACTATTGGACTGGGTTCCATCGGCATGTCCTCTATGAGCTTCAAAGCTTCTTGCAAGCGTCCAGCACGACCCAAAAGATCAACAGCACAAGCATAATGTTCCACTTGTGGAACCACCTGAAATTCCTCCTCCATCTTATTGAAGTAATTAATTCCCTTCTCCACCATTCCAGAGTGACTACAAGCATATAGCACAACCACAAAAGTGACCCCATCAACAAGGAGACCAGCTCTCCTCATCCCACTGAAAACTTGGAGAGCCTCCTCTCCACGACCATGCATTCCATATCCAGTCATTATAGATGTCCACGAGACTACATTCTTATCGATAATTCCATCAAAAACAGTTCGAGCGGAATCTACATTTCCAGATTTGGTATACATGTCAATAAGGCAATTTAACACAAATACCGTATCCTCTTTGTAACAATTCCTCAGTACATAAGCATGGACTTCTTGGCCAAGCCTAAGGGCACCCAGGCGTGCACAAGCCATCAAAGCACATGATATAGTGAACGCATTAGGTATAATGCCACATTTATCCTTCAGCATTTCAGAGAAAAGTTGCAAGGCATCATTGGCGTCTCCATGTTGTGCATAACCTCCAATCATGACTGTCCAAGTAACCACATTTCTATTTTCACAATCAATCGAACTGAATAGCTTGTGTGCTGCTCTGAAGTTCTTGCACTTCGCATACAAATCTATGATGCCATTGATTACCATCATGTCCTCATGATTCGGACCCTTTAAAATGTTTTTCAAAACATAACATTGTATTTCTTTTCCCTGCACCAACGCTCCAACTGCAGCACAGCCTGATAAAATTGACACCAACGTAACTTCATTTGGTCGTGATCCAGAAAATATCATCTCCTTAAACACATCAAGTGCCTCATAGCCAAGTCCTCTCTGTGCATACCCTGAAATAACAGCACTCCATGTCACCACATTCAACTTAATCTCTTTCTCCCTCATTCTCTCAAACAATTCCAACGCGTGATCAAATCTCCCAATCTGAGAGTAGCCTGTCACTAGGGCATTCCAAGACACCACGTCCTTCACCTCCATTCTATCAAATACATTCTTTGCCAGGTCCATAAACCCACACTTCGCATACATATCTACAATTGCGTTCCCCACGTATACATCCTCAAACAAACCTCTCCTTATCGAATATCCATGAATTTCTGTTCCACTTCTCCATGCTTTAACAGAAACGCAGGCTGGGAGCACAGTTACTAAACTAACTGCATCTGCATTAAAATCTCCATTCTTAACCATATCTCCTAACATCAGCATAGCACTTGAACAATCACCAATCTGAACGTAAACACCCATCATCGAATTCCAGGAGATCACGTCACATACCCCTCTCTCAAGCATTTCATCAAACAGTCGCTGCGCCTCATCATTTGCCCCACAACGCCCAAACATAGATACGGCAGCATTGGCCACAAACACATTGGAGCAAACATGACCTGCAACAAACGAAAGCGAGTGGACAGCAGACCCAGTAGCCAGCAAAGAAAGTTCCCCGCATGCCTTGAGGACGTAAGGAAAAGTGTGTCCATCAGGAACCCAATCAAGCATCCGCATTTCTCCAAACATGCTGAGGGCATTCCTGTGATCTCCCAAATGAACTTTGTTCCTGATGAGGCCGTTCCAAAAGAAAACTTCGGAACGGGTAGGTGAGATGTTACGTAGGACAGAGAGAACATCTGAATGGGCATTGTGGGATAGGTAATTGGAGAGTATTCGGAAGGTGACATCCGGATTTGAGTGGAGATGGAGACCCCGAATTAGGTGCTGCTGGTGAACTAGCTTGGTTTCAGTCAGAGAATCGCGTGGTTGTTGTGTACATGAAGAGAATCTGAATCTGTAAATGAGACAGCGGAGCGCGGCGCAAGCGTGACGATTAGGCTTCGGCGGCAAAGATGAAGAAAGTAGCATTTGACAAATCGCCAAAGCTTACTTTGTGGTGGCATCGCCGCAAATTGGCTGTTTATACTCGACAAATGCAAGAAAAAAGTTGGCTCCACCAGCTCTGATTATATTTGCTTTTTTTTTTTGAGAGAAGTCATAATGGTACGTAAATATTGTATGACATTAGTCGAGTTTAAATAATTTAAATATCCATTTACTGTTTTATACGTTTTGAAATAAATAATTTAATAAAAGGAATTAAAGATTCCAGTAACAGAAGGTGATGTTATATTGTAAATATAGACAAAAGTAATGGAATGATATCTGAAAATACATCCATATGATAATGTAACCTTCACTTGCTATGAAAATGTTGGTCAATAGTCTTTATATGTGAGCAAAAATGTGTAATAGTATAATATCGACAATTATCAGAGCTTCCAAATAAAGCTGGGTGGGGGAATGGCTTCGGTTACCATTGAACCTCCCTTTCCAAAATCCATTACCTCCATTGCAGTTGATAGGCCACTAGAATTAAATTAAGGGGAAAGTTTTAAATTTAATCAAATATAACTTTTCGAACGAAATTTTGCTTGTCTAAGCCTTTTCAATTACAATTCTATGTTATAATTTTTTTTTTCACAAGAAATTCATCAGTTTTTTCGTAAAGCACTCGAGGAATTACAATCAGATTGTCCGGAACCTAACGATGTAACAAATTTATGATATAGAGGGCAACACCATCTTGTTCTGAAATGACAATGATATGATGCCAACTTATCAGGGAATTTATCTTATCGTCCAGAAAAAGAAAAACTTTACGAGTCAAAATAAAATGTACATTCAATCAAACATATAAAAAATCTAATATATGTATTCCTATCTCCTGCAGACTGCAGATAAATCCCACCACCCTCTTCTGTTCATGTCCACACAACAAAAGTGTATTGATTTCAAATCTTCACACTTCCGTATGATACTCCTGTCGCCCCGACGATTTTCTTGTCATAAGTCAACAAGCTTAGGGATTCAGTGAACGAGGATGTAGGATTCTGTGTTATTATAGCTCTCTAAAATGTACATCAGCTAGTACTAAACAAAATAGGCCAAAGAAGCTGTTGCTATTGATGGCGACCGAGTAGCTCCTCTTGCAGCCTACTGAATACCAGGCTAACAGGTATACAAGCAACAGTTGTGGGTACCGATTCGGTTTTCATCAGCCCATCCACACGGTAGTCAGTAATGCCACCACTTTGCATAATGTATTGACGATTTCTCGGCTCCGAGGCGATCGAAGACAATGTTCTTATCTTCTGACTAGTAGTTGGGCTAATTTTCCTCGGTGAATTTTTGGAGAATATCCTCTCAGCAGAATAGTTGGAAAAGATTGGTATGGACACATTGGCTTTCTGACCTTGACCGGAGCCAAATGGAAGCTTTCTATCTTGAGGGGCAGATCGAGCTTGATGCTTACGATCATTTTCAATTGATGAGTACAAATGTGGGCGTGGAACACGAGAATTTGCTGTCCTACGACCAGTCCTCCATGAGGGGGGAAGCCTGCTAGGACTGTCCAATGACTCTGGGAAAATATTATCAGCTGTAGCAAGAAGGTTTTCCGATGAACCACTTTCAACCGCTTCAATTTGTACGGGATGACCAATTATAGCATGTCCATTCAGCATACTCAGCATTGAAATCATAGGAACGTCCCTTCGGTAGTTGCTGGCCTGAACTTCTAAATCCACATCTACCAACATGATCCTACCACCAAGATGATGCCTATCGGAAAACATAATCTCTGTGTACTCACGACTATCCTCCCAAAATCCTCTTTTTGCAGAGTAATTATTCCACGCCAATACATCTGAATCTATGATATTGTGACTAGAACGGCTTAGACCTGTTGATTTATGTTTTGCGGCAACGGTCTTACTACTTTTCTGGCTTGAATCAGTCTTGGTACCACCGCTGGTCCAATTGGAACTTCTTCCATTCGTATATTGCCTAAATATCTCTGCATCAGTTCTATCAAGTGGTCGATTTCCAAGACCACGGTTATTTCTTTTCCTTTTCAGCTGCCATTTGGATACACCTGATTTAGTTGATGCAAGTTCATTTGGGTTGGACAAGTCATCTGGAAAGGTCAATTCGTCAGGGTCATCACTGTTCATACTTCCATGCCCTTCATTGGCTTCGATTCTTGGATATTTAGGCCGCAATTCTATAGAGGCAGAACCATCTGCAGGTAAAACATAAGCCTATGAAACCAGACTATTTCTACCAGTAACAAGAATATTAAAATGAAACGGTTAGAGACATTGGGAACAGCAATCACCAAGAACACTAAGATCAGATAAAAACAGTAATATTCTTACACTGGCCCGAGTCAATTTTAATCTCATTAGATAAATCATCCTTCTCATGGTGTGCATTTAATAAAAAAAACACAGATAAGTTGTTCCATTGGACACTATTTTGGCAAAGAAAGTATAAATTGCCAAAACAGAAAATAAACTGCCAGGCTTTAGAGGCTGTTCATAATTTTTCAAAAACTGATGAGCACATAGAACATAGGAAAAATATGCTTGTTTTACGAAGGATTTCACATGCCAACCAGAAAGTGCAGTCAAATCATCATCTGAATCCGATTCCATAGAATCTGTCTCAGAGCAATCTGTTTCTGTATCCTCTGTAGATCCAGAAATATGCTCTTCGCCAAAATCCGAATAGGGCAAGTCTTTTTCTTCAAGCTTGGAAACTGGCATTTCTGCCAGTGAGGATTGCAATCGGCCATCATTCAAATAATCTCCAGAACCATTTAACAGGTAAGCACATCTGCTCCTCTTTGCCCGAAAAGGAAGTCCGGACAGCTCCTCTCCTGTCAGAGGTTGAAACAGAACCATCTTTAGGGTGAGACTTAAAAACAGATAATTTAGCAGTACAAGAGTGGCTCCTATCATGTCTCCTCCTGAGAAAATTCTCAGCAAATCCTCAAATGAAGTTTCCCCTTTCGTCCTTTAAGCTTTTGGTGCTGGACATAATATATCATTCTAATTTAAGAATAAGGTAAGAAGAAAAACAAGATGGAAAATAAAAGGTTGAAGTTATTAAAGTAGAAAGCTTACTAATTGGTGCAGTGCGAAGACCAAAGTCCTGTAATCCTCGTGTCCGAGGCAGTGCACTGGCACTCTCATCATCTCCACTCAACTGACTTTCGTCTCTAGCAATCACGTCATACAGACATGCGTCCGCATTCTTCTCAACAGGAGACAAACCAAGCCTTTCAGGCATTTGATCTGATCTAGATTCATTTTTATTTCTGCCTCCATTTTCCAAATACTCCGAAGATGTTGCAGCATCTGGTGACGATTTGCTCCTATGATTAGAAGAATTTTCTAATTTCCCATATTTATTCTCCAATAATTGCCTCTCTAGTTCAAGAGCATGCAGTATTGCATCTTCCCGACGAGCATATTTCTCTCTTTTCTTTGGAGGCATACCCTGGGATGCTTCAGCCCTTTCTATACAGTCATCAAATTCACCACATCGAAATGCCTTTACGCGTTTTGACTTCTCCAAATTGTACCAATCCCTGGTGGCATACAGCACAACTAGTCATAAACAACACTAAATTGGGAAAGCCAACAGCAAAATGACATTCATTTTGAAGTCAAACTGCAAAACTAGATGAAGGACTTGAAAACACTTCCAAGTTGTGGAAGGATTTACTCTTTCAATCTATACTAAATTTGTAACAAAAAAATCAAATGCCACATAATCTAATGCATGTGAAACAGCTTGTACTAAGGAGAAAATTTTGCTTCCTTTACGTTACAATGAATACGCGGCCAAAGTACACCCAACAAACAATACATATATATTCAGTTTCCAGTACAGATTGATAGAAATACTCCAGGGGAACGAGAACTTCACGGATGCACTTAACATTTGGACTCATGACATTTCCGTCCAATACAAATCAAGTAACCTTTTTGAGTATCAAATTTGACCCAAAATGGTTTCATGAATGACCATGACAACATGGGTCATAAACAATAACATTTGAACTTTAGAGAGTAATTGCACTTCTCTCTATAGTATTGTATCACATTAATGAGAATTTATTATTATTTTCAGTTGAAAATAATGGACTAAAGCCTCAAAAACACCATGGAGAGACACAATGTCTAGAGTAAATTTATTCCTCTCATACATGTTAAAATTCATATTACTAGTTTTTCACTCCATGACAACAATTTATTTTGCCATTCTTTTCCACAAGAGCCTCAATTAAGGTCTTTAATGCCAACATCGCAGATAATCAACAATGGGCTCCATCGAAAGTACTTCATATCGTTTTTGATCTTATAAAGTGATTGATCAAAATTGATGCAGGAGACTATCATGATACATTATAAACCAATTTGAACCTTCCACAACTCAATGTCTGGCAGCGACATCACAATCACAACTCTCTCCGAATGTGATGTGCTGATGTGCTTGTCGCAGCTTAAAACATCGACGCACCGACACTGGGACGGGACTCTAGAATTCAAGATGAAGCTCTCGCATATATAGCAATTTGTCCCACAGGCTTGATAGTTTGCCCAAATGTAGCACTTTGCCCAATGTAACATTCACTACAGGTGTTCCTCCTTGTGATTGTTTCTAATAACATTCTGTCACCCTCGAGCCCCAAGTCACATCACAATTGCCTACAAAATGGGCTCCACGAACAACTATTTATCATCCATTCTTGGCCTACAGAAATGTTTGACTTGAGCCACTATGGAAACCCATTATCACAATTTCAGAATAATTCAAATAACCTCCACAAACCCAATGTAAGATAGAAGCATTACTACTATGCCCAACATCAAGAGTCCAGATAAGAAAACTAAAAGGGAAACACTGATTTTCAATTTTAAAGAGAATAAAACAAAACATGAAACTTAACCTCAATTCTTCGCATACCCTAATGACAATTTACAATCTTTAACCTAGCAAAAAAATGACAATGTATTCCATTAATATCTACCAATGCACTTGGACGACCAAAAATATCATGGTAATGATTCAACAGAAAACATACAGAAGACTTGGTCAGTGAAAGACAGAAATTAAATCCATGCTGTAAAGCTAGGTTGCAGATAAGCAACATTGAAGACAAATGCTTCTACCTTAGATAAGTCTAAAAATTTTAGGTCACGGCAGCAAAAAATAATCATTCATAAAAGAAGGAAAAGTAAAGAGGCAGCAATCAACACAAACACATGGAACAAAATGAGAATAGAAGCCCAACACCACAAATATTGCTTCATTGGAATGAAATTTTTAAGATCATGTGTAAACTCACACGCTAGCATCTTCCCTCCCAAGAAGCTTCACAGGAGTTCCAGACCGCGGAGATGTTATATGAGACAAAGATAGCTCTTCCTGACCAAGTATTTTTCCTGGCCACCAAGACCCATTGCGTCTTCGAACCCAAACTATACTCCCCACACAACCATCAGCCACTTCCCCAGATTCTGAACTACCCATCTCTCTACTTTTTCTCTCACTATATATATAATATGCTCTAAGTCCAGAGCTAAAAGAAGGCACATAAACATGCGAATAGACAAAATACGTGATATCCCTTTTACCCTCTATACGCCTTATCGATTTATCCAGCTCACTCTCTCATCTTTTTATTTACCAACAAAATTAGGACCGAGTCCCCGAGACAGATTATTTCACCTTATTACCACTGCCAACGAATAATTAAAAGGAATCACGGATAGTACCAAAGATTAACAAGCTTTGCTTTTATGATCGACAGAAGGAAAGTACTGTACCGACTCCAATCGGTTAGCCACCCATAATGAACATAGGGAAACAGAAATTTTCATACGGATTAGGAAGAGACGGCCTTTCAACGATCTGAATAATGTAATTTAAGAAAAGGGGGTAGGGTTAGGGTTTCCGTCAAATTGATTTAGGGGATTCAAATGAAATCAAGGAGACTCATTGGCGGTCCCATTCGGGAAAACAGTGAATACGATATCAATGTATGCGGTGTGGACTTTGGGATCCAACACTTGCCTATGTGTGGGTTAACTAGGCCTCAGGGAAAAGCTGGGAAGCGAAGGCCAAAAGACCCATTAAAATTGGCAATTTGTAAATTAACCCCTCCAAGGACCCAAACATAAGTATCATTGAAGAAAACTTGATTTATTTTTTATATAAAACAGGGAGATGTTAGAAAATATCTCGTAATCCATATTGGTTGGAATTGAAGATTTGAATTCATGATCTAGTACTTGAGGGCTCACTCTTTGCGAGACCAAGAGATCCTTGGCGAATACTTTCACAATCGTATGAAGCCAAAAACATCCCATTTAGACCTGGCCACGGGCCGGTGAATAGCAGTTAGTGGTAGGTTTTCAGGCTCGATGGATCCAATTCAGGTTTTAGGCCCGATTCTTTTAAAAAAATTAACTCGAAAAGTTGGAAAGGAAAAAAACCATTCGACCCTCGAATTCAATGGATTTCATTAGGGAAATCCAGAATCGACCGTATTTACACGGTTACGGGCCAAACCTATTGACCAAGTTAACCAGCCAGTTAATCATGGGTCAGTTCTGGACTGATTTCCAGGTCAACTCGACCCCCGGCCAGGTCTAAATCCCATTTCATCATCCGAATGATTGGACGGACAAAGTAACAAAATAACTTTGGTCAAACTATTCATTTAAAATAACACCAACTGTTTGTTAAAAAATGAACACAGTTTCAATCAACGAGGATCGGTGTGAGGAAAAAAAAAAAATCAATGCCCCCTGCTATCATATCAAGAATGCCGATGAGTTTGTCAAATGCATGTATCAGCTAATATTCAATAAACTGCTGCACAAACTTACACATCTCCCATTAATAGAATAAATTTCTTGATTTCTTCACTTCATCAGCTTTTTATAAAAAAAAAATGAAAAAAAAGGTGGTATGACTAGACAGAGATATTGGGTTTGGATAACAGCACCATATTTACAGGAGTAGAGCGATACAAATCTGCGATGGAACACATAAATGGACAGCTTCAACATCAACATCAACATCAGCATCAGCATACCCTACTCTCGAGTAATCTAATCTCCATACCTATTTTAGGCTAGATCACCACTTGCAAGGAATGATCACTGGGAAATTATTTACATTCTGCATCGACTAGATACCACTTGCAAACAATTCTCACTGGAAAATTCACATTCTGACTTCAACTACATCACCATCTTTTAACTCTGTACTGGGTAAAACTAAGTGCCCGTTTACCGACACCAGCTTCCCCTCTAGTCCTATTCTTCTAGCAGCATCAGCGGCTGTGCTGCCAGTACTCAATCTCATTATCTCACCGTGGGGCCAACATACGATTGCTACCTCATTAAGAGATACTGAGTTCCTACATGTAAATCGCCATAAACCAGCTTCTGAGCGCAGTTGTTCCTCCCACTGAAGCATTGTCCTCAAGAGGAGTACCTGTTATTGAAACAAACTAACAGATGGATTACTCAATTTTAAACAAAATAAACTGAAGAATCAGCTCATTTTTAAATATGTCGATTTCCAGGTGATTGCCTGATTGGCGTGGAACAGTCATGATGGATGCATCAATTTTAATACAAAGAATTGGAGAGGGTAGTTAATTCTTCATGAACTTCGTATCGTCAGATGGCCACAGAGGATATACCTTGTTGTTGATGCCAGTGTCCAGCAACGATGAATTAGAGGTAAAGCTAGGCCTCTCCTCAATAACTGAGCTAGAAACAGTAGACTCAATGGGTTTACCCTCAAAAACATCTGAAACGACACCCCAATATTCAGCTTGTTCCCACTCTGTCAATTCAATAACTTGGATAAATGTTGGCAACAGCCGCTGAAATTGATCTTTCTGCAGATTTGTATGGTCGTTATAGAATATCGCATATATCCCCAAGCAAAAAAAATAAGGAACATAAATCATATCAGCCCATGGAAAGAAAAAACAAGAAATGAATTCCTTAGAATACCTTGTGGTATATCCCATCTCTGCAAAGAGTGTATTTCTCCAAGCAAGTGCACCAATCCCCATGTCCAGGTTCAAACCACCATTCATCAGACACCTTAAAATTACAATAAACAAAAAACAGGTAACCTTTCAAATTTTGTGGCTCAACAAATTCAGTTAACTCGCACTTTAGTAGTCATACACCATATTTAAAGAAAAAACAGGTAACCTTTCAAATTTTGTGGCTCAACAAATTCAGATAACTCGCACTTTAGTAGTCATACACCATATTTAAAGGTTATGACTAATAAAAACATTTTGCTTGAAGCTCCAGGAAAGAATACATGTTTTAAACAATGTACAAATCACACAATATGAGGCACGAATCCTTGAAAGATGTTAGATTCTTACAAGTGATGAAATGATTTCCTTATGAGTTTTTACCCTGTTACACAGAGCATTCTATTACTATATTAGACAGCCTATAGCTGATAAAGCACCTTTTTGTACAAATTTGCGTAAACTTCCCAGCTTTTAATTTGGTAAGAAGATCTTCTTTCAGCTACAGCTTCTGAAGCTGCTTGTCCAAAGCTTACAGCAACAAGCAAATCTCTTCCGCGGTTATCAACTCTGGACATAGAAATGTTTCATGCACAAGTAAAGAAGTTAAGTAAATGGGTCAAAGTTGACAAATCAGTGGCAAGATACCTAAGAATAACAGCAGCAAGTAATTGGCCTGCTTCCACTCTGAGAACTGGATGTCCCGCTTTAAGCACACCGTACTTTAAGAAAGAAACATCCTCAAGAGAACCTTGATCTTCCATTTCCTTCGAGAAATTTGCCGAGGCACCTACTTTGGGCTCAGCGACACTGCTCTTGGAGGGCAATAAAATCTCAGTCTCCTTATAAAGCCAATGTGCAGCAAGACCATGTTCGGCATATTCATGCATCCTCTAAAATTAGAGAATCTTCAGGCATCAATAAAATTGAATTGTTGCCACACTGAGAGTTCCTTCAAAAATTTAGAAGAGCCGTATACCTGTGTTCGTATTTGAACTTCCAAAGGAGAGTTGTCCGGGCCTTGTACTGCTGTGTGCAGGGACTAGGAATGGGGACCAAATCAAGGAGAGGAGTCAGAATTACAGCACAAGATGTATTCTTGTAAACATTAGCACAAAGCTAGATGCAATAGCTCTAATGGAAATTTGACCTGGTAGCCACTTGGTTTTGGGTTGACAACATAATCATCAAATTCACCATCAATTGGGGTCCAAAACCTGAATGCAAGAACAACATTTTATTTGGTAACTCTTTTCACCAATAAAACGACATTTTTGAATGAGAAGTGATTGTTGGCATATACTTGTGGATAATGTTGAGAAGATTGTAACAACATTGAACTGCCTGTCCATGTAAAGTCCCATTCTTGTCCCCGACAATAACCCTCAAAGCACGGGCATCATATACTTTGTCAATGCCCACATCTTTTCTCTTCATCTATGGAGTAGTGAAATCAAAATGAGCACAGGTTAAAAGCATGTGTCACCACCAAATAGATAAAATGAAGAACACTTTAAGTATCAATATTTACAATAAGACAGGTTTAACTGAAACGACGATTGTCACGGATAAACTCACAAAAGTAACGATGTCAATCACATAAGCATTCAAATACGAACATGGATTCCCTACACACAAAAGCAAGCCAAGATTTATAGAGTTCAGTTTTGACAGAAGAGACCATGCTATCATCCTTGATGCAGTTCTCATGCATGCTCGTGCAACTTGTCTCATTTCTTTAGCTGCTTCTTGTTAGAGTAGATGCTCAACTAGCCAACTTGTGGCGTGTGGGTTTTATTGACTCTTGTGTATAACGATCTTTATATATGATATACGCATTTCTTTATGGCATTCTTTATTTTCATTATGTAATAATGTTAACAATTGTGTTGGATAAAGACCTAGAATGCACCATAGTGTATGTTAGATGTGATAGTGGATATGATGGCTATCATGAAACACATCTAATAGTCACTGTGTATTCTGAACTCGTTCCTAGTCGATTGGGCCGTCAAAATGAGGATATGGCCGCCCGAGCTTGAGACTAGCATCTGCGATGTGAAGTACCATGTTTCATTGGTAGGGAACATTGTGATGTTCTGAGCATGCAGATGGATAGTGACCTGGTGATCTATCGCACTACCCTCGTTCGGATTTTCCAAGTGGTTACCATTTGTCGAGTGGATAAGTCTGAGGTCTTGGTTGTACTGATTAGTCCTCACTACTCGAAACGTCATTGAGACTCTACATGATAGGCGCCTCACTTTGACCCGTTTACCAACTCACTTGGGGTCATTAGGTGGCGGGATTGGGTGAGGTTCCGATGCATGTAGGAGTCGATGCTTCGTTGTCGAGGATTCACAGCTCGCT
>KQ999852.1:426772-463138 GCA_001598015.1 Dorcoceras hygrometricum | reverse complement strand
GCCGCCCACGCGCCGCCGCGCTCCGCCGTCCGCCGCCTCTTGCCGTGATTGGACTTGTTCCGATCAGCTTTTCGAGGAGTTTCCGTCCGTGCGGAATTCGTCAGGCCTTCTAGTGCAGGCTGACGAAGGATTCTTGTTTCCGGTCGTGGACCTGATTAGGAGGATCTACCGCTGCCTACCTTTCAAGAGCCAGAATTCCCTGTGAATCTGGTTGGAGCCAGGTGCCTAGACGCCAGCAAGGTAACAATCGATAAACATCCTATGTATGGTTTATTGTATTGTTTTTGATGTATTGAACGATTCCCGGTGCAAAATTTTAAACTTCCGCTGCGCCCCGGGAAACGGGATCCGGATCCGCCATTGTCGCCAACACTTCTGCCACATCAAATCTTCAACTCACCATACTCAAATATTTCATCTTATAAAAGATTCACTTATTCCACCAAAAGAGTATATAAAACTTCAGAGATCTTAAAATGTCTCAAACCAGTGTTAGTTCTTATAACAGCAGATCAAAATTTATCATGGGTATTACCCCAAATTATTGTTCAGTCAAGACCAGACATAGATCTATACCTTACTGTATATGCTATACAAGCTTTTAAGGCGTCCACATAGCGTTACTTCCATTCCTGGAACATATCTGCAAATATTAGGCGTATAACAAAGTTAACAAGTGGGTTTCAGTCATGCTCTTTGAGCAGCAATGATATGCTTATAGCATCATATATAAATGGATAACCTACGATGTTGAGATAAATAATTCACGCTCCAGTGCTTCCTCACAAAGAACCAGAGATGCCAGAGCAGCACCAGCATCCCTCACAACCTTAGGTTTTTTATGTGTATCCTTGTAGGTTGTTTGAATTTTCAAAAAATGAACACGTTTCTTCCTATCCAGCATTAGATCAAATGGTAGAACAGCTTGCAAAAGAACCTGCAGATTGAAAACAAAAAAGGATGAGAAGATCTATACAGTGATCGAAGTTATGCGTAAAGACAAAAACAAAGATTATCACAAGCATACAGGACAAAATGACGCCAACATCCACACAGATCAATTGGTGAATCCTTTAGTAACTTGTAAAAAAACAAAAAAAAAGGCCAAACAGTGCAGTTTATAGATTCACTGATAATCACGGCTAGACAGGCAGGTAAGATGTCCAACATTCAGAGGACTGGCTGTTACCCAATTATGCTTATTCATCAAGAGATGGAAATAAGTACATGCTGCTCTATGTTCATATCAAGACACATTTAAGACTTTTACCTTCATGCTTGTATTTTCCTCTTCCCAGTCTCCAGGTTCTCCACAGTCAGGAAATTGTATAACAGTGCTGGACTTGGCAGATATTTTTCTTTGATTTCCTGTCTTGTTGGAACTCCACATTGAAGCCAAGTCAGCTCGTAGTTGGCGAAATATCTTGGGCTGCACATTTAGGCAGTGAAGTTTCCTAATATCGATCTCATGTTTTTCTAATTTTATAAAAAAAAACACATTTTAAAAACATAGAAATAAACCTGAAGGACAGCGAAACACAGGTCTTCAAGTTCAGCTTTTAGAGCCCACAAGCCTAATCTTGAAGCAAGTGAGCACCAAATAGCTAATGTCTCCTGTGCAACAGCTTGAGCTTTGGTTGGAGGAAGAGCATATCTGCGGAAACCCATAATCACACCGATTGATGTATATCTTATTTCAAGAAAGCAGTTGAAATGCTAATGTAAGTCCTATTGGAAACAGAGAATCTGAGACTTAAGAGCATAAAAAGTTGACCAAATGTAAGTGGTAATGCCAAATATATTTGTCGCCACATGCCTATAGATATAATTTCTGGCAGCTATATGAAAATGGAAACAGAGGGAGCATAGTATAAGTACATTGTTCTCATGTTATGAAGTCGATCAGCGAGCTTTATAAGAACTACTCGTGGATCATCAACCATTCCCAGCAGCATCACTCTTAAATTATTTGCCTACAAGACAGATTGCTAGGCATGAATATTCAATTCAAGAAGTTATATTACAAACAACTGTATGATTTCTTGGCATGAATATTTGATTTCAACGAATTATATCACAAGCAACTGTAGGGCACGAATCCATCAATGTCATCCTAGTTAAACGAATGCAAACAATCTTTTCTCTTTGGCACTAGCTGAGATATCATGCTGCTATATCAATCAGCACAATTCGACAAGAACATAATTGTGCAGCATTAATATTACAGCATGTTTGGGTTTTGAAGCTTCAAACATCTTATTCACACATGAAAGTTCAGTAGAGTGTGAAATGAAAAAATATAAAGCCAACATCTCATTGTCATTGAGCACATGGCCATGAAAAATGTCCGAAGATATGAAAATAAGATCCTTCCTCATCATGACATGTCGGATTCCTGGTTATATCGAACATAATGGGCCTATGTGATTCTTTCTAGTTTAATTGCAAGAACTCGGCCAGCTATTCATGAAAAAAATCAATTTCTATTAGAATAGGACGTTGATTCAGCTAAACATCTTGTTAAACAAAAAAATAAGGAAAAAAAGGTCTTTGGTATGCCATTATGCTTGCAACTTATAAAAATATTAAGTTAAATGTTACATGATAGCAACATTGCATACCTCTTCATGGCTCAAGGTGGCTTGACTCTCATTCATCCTGCGGTGCCTACGTAATAACTGCAGAAAATGCATATGATGAGTGCAAAATCAATAGAAACACTGACTCTTTTAGAAGGGAAATAGATATAAAGTGCAATGTAGTGATATCAAGGAGTGCACATTGAAAAAGTGTGAAAATTCCAAGGTCAAGTCCTGACAAGTCAGACATTGGAACGACAACAATTTGGTGGGACAAGCCCATAGTCCTCCCACAAGAAATTGAATTTCCCTTATGTACCTTGGCATTTAAGATGTGAACACCAAGAAGTTTAGAGTTCAAGATTATATTGATACATTACACGCCTATACCTGATTGATATAACTTAATCTGGAAACTCCACCCACCAGTTTCGCAACGTCAGCATCAAACACCAGCTTAATGCTGTCCAAACTTTCACAAGTGTCATCGGCTACATCGTGTAGAATTCCAGCAACAACAGTATCAATTGCCTTCATGAAAGCATTTTGCTACTTCAAAATATGAACATATATCTTCAATCGAAAAATAGATGTACTCAAATAAACACGAGACAGGCAACTCTAAGTCATCAGATATGCAATCTACAGCCACCAAAGCAAATTTCTCCGAAAATGCTTTGACAGCCAAAAGACATGGCATGGTTAAATTAAATAAACTTCAGCACTTATTATCAGGACGTAGTATTTAAATTTCAGGAAGTAGCATTTAAGTACTCTGTTGCCACTTGATGGAATTAAACCAGCTAAAATTTTTCCCGTGTGAATGCAGTGGGATAAGTAAGGATCCCCTGTCTTCCTCATCTGACCATGATGAGCTTTCCTTGCAAATGCTATTGCCTTCTGCACCTGCCTTCACAAAATTAGAGTCTTAGTAAGGAGTATAGCAGAATAGCATTTTGACTTCAAATGAATATATGCAAGTAAAGATGAAGCACCTTTGCATCTTTGAATATGGGATAGTCAGTGACATCTACACCATCCAATACAAGTGATCCTGCAACGTATACATGTTCCGTCACTCAGATAGATAGAAAAACATTAAAATTCTTGTCAATCTTTTTCAACACATTCAGTATTCCGAGGTTCCATGCAGAGCCGGGTATGGCTTTGCTGACTTCAAAAATTTCTTTCACGTCTCCTGCTATGTAACCGCAAGAATCCAAGAAGCATCTACAAAGCATAAGGATTGAAGAGGAGCAAGAACAATACTTGATAACTTTCAGGGAATGAAATTCTTAGCTGTGTATAAGATTTATAAATATGCAAATATATATATGTGAACTTTTGAACGGGAGAGAGGTGACCACCGGTCCCAGACCTTCTGGGACTGCAGAGCACTTTTGTAGTTGAATCGATGTATGAACTCCATCTATATTTCACTCTTTAACGTATGGTGCTCAACCGCTTATTAACTCAGTTTTACTCCATAAGTGGTGCTACACTGCTACTCTCCAGAAATATTCGAATTTGATGAAAAGAGAGTTCAGAGCATAAAAGCAAATATCTTCACACAACCTAGTTATATGAAATGAAAGTGGAAAGTAACTACCGATATACTTAAACAGAAAATGAGCACGAGGAGATTTAACTTGCCGGGTTGCTCATTCACTTTAGGCCACAAAAAATCAACCTTTGTGGAGAGGCAAGCCCCCGAAGCAATTGCGACGGCAGTGACCGCCACTTGTGTAATAGCTGACGTCACTGCTCCATGCGCGGTACCCGAGCCCGCAGCGGCGATAAGGTTGCCGGAGGTTAGGACGGCGCTCAGAGACGAGGCGACGGAGAAACTGGGAACAATATGATCCATAACACACCGGAATTTTGCAGAATCACGGAGGTTTTTATCGAGGAAGAATCGGTTAGCTCGGAAAATTGTAGAAGTTTTAGGGTTAATTAACATTGTTGAGGTGTGGCCTGAAGACATGAGCTTCCGCTGAGTGCCGCTGGTGGTGGTTGTGGCATCAAAAGATCACACCACCCCCCGCCATTCATTCAGCGATACGTAAGACTCCTATAAATATATAATCAGATATAATCACAATGTAATAATGCAGTGTGATTTATATAAAATTTTATAATAAGATAATATATCAACTAGTATGTGATGTGGTAGAATAGAGTGAGTGTTTCGAGAATTAAAATGTAGGAAACGACGAGAAACAGAGGGTACTATTCATTTTAAATTTATTTATATTTATGAATTTCTTGGAAAGCATTATTTTATATTTATGTGGAGAAATAAATGTGCGAGTACGTATTTGTGTAGACTTTATTACTGTTGGCGATTTATTATGGTATTTCAGTGAATGATAAATATGATATATTTAATATATAATTGGTGTATAAAACGTTGAAATAATAGAATTGATTTCATGTATTCAGCTAGTACTGTCGAACGGGTCGCCCCGCCCCGCCCCGCCTTCAAACGGGGCGGGACGGGGCAGCCCCCCAATCAGGCGGGTTCCTAAAGTCCTGGTCCGCGCCCGCCCCGCCTCGGTTTGGCGGTTTCGTCGGCCAACCCGTCAAAATATAACCTACATAAATTATATATAAATAATTCGAGAGAATTATGTATTCAAATCCTACAAAAAATATGTAATATTAGAATTCAAAGAAAAACTTAACACATTCGAAATAATTCAATTAAAATTGGATTTATCAATACAAATAAATTAGATTTTCGAAAATTTATCAACCGAATCGACATATAAATCATTTTAAATACTTCAAATCTTTTAAAACTAATTCATCATATATAAATCATACATAAATAAGGATGCGTGATACAAATTTTAACCAAAATATGATGGTAAATTGAAAGAATATTAATTATATAATATTTAAGAATTATTTTTCCACGATCCGCGGGCCAACCCGCCACGCCACAACCCGCGGCCCAAACGGGCCAGCCCGTTTAGGCCCGCCTCCAGACGCGTTATGATTTTAGTAGCCCGCCCCGCCTATTTTTTATGACGGGACGGGCTAACCCGACAGGTCTGGCCCGTTTTGACGAATCTATATTCAGCATATATCATAGAATCGTTTTGGATCTTATCAAAAGAAGGGGGTGGGAGCTTAAATATTAAAAATCAACTTGGCTCAGTTTGATACTAGCCAGAACTTTATATTTCGAGAAAATATTTGGATAACTGTATTTGTTTATCTAACTAGGTAGTAAAAATATCTCGGTAAAGACATGACTGATCAACTCTTGTTCCATATCATCTTGTTCGAATGACAAGTAACACAATTCTTACCCAGATTGTTTACATATATCTGATATATTATTAGGATGGTGATATATATGTTCTTGACCTGCAGTTATACTGTCATGTTAAACAATAGAATTGGAGAGGAAGGATAACGTTGGACTAATCTATTTCTTCTTATAATAGCAGCGTAATTTGAAATAATTAGAAATTCAACAAATTTGGTTTTATTATTTAAAAGATACTTTATAATATGACTCCTAAGATTGTAACTATATCAATTAGTTTTATTACAACCATAATATAAAATCTCAAGCAAGAGATCACGATGGTATGCTGAGAAAATGGAACTCCAAGCTCTGAAGTCTCCTTTCCTCTGTCCATCCCCATACATACTATATACACATCAAAAGCTCCCTAACAAGCCCCTCACAGGCAAATCTTCATCCAAACCCAAATTTCTGTGCTGCCTCAAACCTGACCCATGGACTCTCAGCGATGGCAATCCTCATTCCAAGAACCTCAACAAGCCAAAACCCAAGTCGAAAAACCCCAAGAATCCGCTTTCCGACGACAACGCGCGGCGCATAATCAAGGCCAAGGCGCAATATCTCAGCGTGCTGAGGAGGAACCAGGGCTCACGCGTCCAGACTCCTAAATGGATTAAACGCACACCGGAGCAAATGGTGCAGTATCTTGAGGACGATAGGAATGGACATCTTTACGGGCGACATGTGGTGGCGGCAATTAAGCGCGTCAGAAGTCTCTCGCAGATGGCTGAAGGGGCGTATGATATGAGAGAGGTGATGGGGTCGTTTGTTGCGAAGCTTAGTTTCAGAGAGATGTGCGTGGTGTTGAAGGAACAGAGGAGCTGGCGCCAAGTCAGAGATTTTTTTGGTTGGATGAAATTGCAGGTTGCTCTCTTTGTTTTTGTTTTTTTTTTCATTTCGTTTGTGGGGCATGTCTGGTCGTATGTTCGACTGTACCGACATTCGCATTTCTAAAATATTTATTCTAATTTTCAATGGAAGTACATCGAATATAAAGGTCACTGTTTGTTAGTGTTTTTGAGTGGGAAACATAGTTCAACATTTTGTTTATTGCATGCAATCATGAGCAGAGGAGCGAAGTAGGATGTATTAATTTCTTGCAACCGCCTTCTTCATTTTATTTTGTTCATGAGTAATTTCTGCTCTCTATACTTTAGCTGAAGTACTACTACATGTCATAGAGAGCCCCTCGTTTCTAGGATTCATCACAGGACAATCTTCTTACTTGAAAATGATCTTTCTTGTATGATCCTGCTATTAATTTTGGTATAATGATAGATTATGCCCTGACAGTTGAGCTACCGGCCTAGTGTTATTGTCTACACTCTTGTTCTGCGTGCATATGGACTAGTCGGGAAAATCCAGCTTGCCGAACAGACTTTCTTGGAGATGCTTGAAGCAGGGTGTGAACCTGATGAGGTTGCTTGTGGGACAATGTTGTGTACATACGCCAGATGGGGTCGCCACAAGACCATGCTCTCATTTTATTCTGCTGTGCAAGAAAGAGGGATAATGATTTCAACTGCAGTTTTCAATTTCATGCTATCATCTCTGCAGAAGAAATCACGTCATAGTGATGTATTATCTGTCTGGAGGCAGATGAAGGAAAAAGGGGTGGCCCCAAATCAGTTTACTTACACAGTGGTCATTAGCTCCCTTGCGAAGCAAGACATTTCAGATGAAACTTTTGAGACTTTTAAAGAGATGAAGAAATTGGGTTTTGTACCCGAAGAGTCAACCTATAGCCTTTTGATCATTTTGTGTTCCAAATGTGGTGACAAAGATGAAGCATTCCATCTTTACGCAGACATGAGGTCCAGAGGAATAATTCCCAGCAATTTCACCTGTGCATCGCTACTGGCAATGTATTACAGACTTGGAGATTACAGGAAAGCCTGTTCACTTTTTATTGAAATGGAGAAGTGTGGTATTATTGCAGATGAAGTCATATTTGGTTTAATGATTCGCATATATGGGAAATTAGGGCTGTACGAGGAGGCGCAGAAGACTTTTGAAGAAGTCGATAGATCTGGCCAGCTTGGTGATGGAAAGACTTATGCAACAATGGCACAAGTGCATCTCAGGTTTGGGAATTTTGAGAAAGCTTTAGATGTAATGGAACAGATGAGAACTAAAAACATTTCATACTCAAGATTTTCATATATCGTATTATTGCAATGCTACATAGTCAAAGGCGATCTTGCATCTGCAGAAGTTACATATCAGGCTCTATCTAAGACTGGACTGCCTGATGCTACTTCTTGTGATGATATGCTCAATTTCTATCTGAGACTTGGATTAGCTGAGAAGGCAAAAGATTTTGTTGCTCAGATAAGAAAAGGGGAAATTCGATTTGATGAGAAGCTTTTAAAGACTGTCATGAATGTTTACTGCAAGGGGGGCATGCTAAGAGAAGTGGAGCAATTGACCGCAGAGTTGAAACTAACTAAAACGCTTGATGATTCCACATTTTTCCAGACTTTTTTTATGGCAACCAATAGACAACTTAGCAGATTGGAAGAAATTGATCAGTTTATTGGACCCGCCGACCAATCTGGTGCGATGGCCATCGAGCTACTTGTAGTGCTTTGTTTGGAAGCTCAAGATTGCACACAGATGAACGAAGTTCTCATATTGTTTCTTAAAACCAAAATTGGAAAGTCGATTGGCAACCATGTTATTACCAAATTTTGTGGAGAAGGCAAGGATTTCCTTAATTTTTTGACTTGATAATTACATATCCTGGTCTAGTGTTTTTATCAAAATCTCGATCTTAGATAATATCTTATGGACTGAGTTTAATATCTGTTTCAGGTAACTTGTTGAAGGCCGAATATCTTTATGAGCTAATGACAAAACTTGGTTGCAGATTAGAGGTTACTGCAGTAGGATCTATGATCAGCCTTTATGGAAAGCTAAAGAAGCTTAGAAAAGCTCAGGAAGTCTATTCAGCGGTGGCAGGTTCTGGAACAACCGGAAAGGAAACTGTATATAAATCAATGATCAATGCCTATATCGCCTGCAATAGAGAGGAGAAAGCATACTTCTTTTACAAAGAACAAACTGAGAAAGGACACAATTTGGATCCAGTTTCAATCAGCATACTCGTGAAAGCTTTGACAAATGACGGTAGGAAATGTTCATTTCACGTTCATTCTTGATTTTGAACCATTTGAAATTTGAAAAACTTCAGGTTTTATATTATCCTTTCACCACCTTTAGCCAATGCAGAAACAGTGGCTGAACATAAGGTGTCGTGCTATGAGGAGGTTTAGGTTCTTCATTAGGTTGATGACAATGGATCCACCGTGAAATCTAGTCATTCAAACTCTTGACTTAGGGAGTTACTGTTGTTAGCCTTTCTCTTCTAATTTTTTTAGCCTTTCTCCGACCCGTGATTAAATTTCGACAAATTCACTACAAGAAAGGGATCAAATTTTTTACAAATTTGAACATCGTCACTAAACTCACCTCATTATTATGACACAAGTTGTTTTGCAACCTGAAAGTCATGATATATATCTCGTGTTTGTTATGGAAATTAGCTGGGATGCCTATATTGAACTGTAGAAGTTCCTCAAATTTCTCCTACTGTCCAATATAGCTCATGTTTCTCAGCTAAATATCAATGGCTTGTGTCTCGGTTAAATGAAAATCGATGTCTGACTATGACATTTGATGCTATAATTTTTTCTACTTTTGATGCTATTACTTGAATATAAATTATGATTATATATATAGGTAAGCATACTCAGGCAGAGAG
This sequence comes from Dorcoceras hygrometricum, assembly GCA_001598015.1. Classification (NCBI taxonomy): domain Eukaryota; kingdom Viridiplantae; phylum Streptophyta; class Magnoliopsida; order Lamiales; family Gesneriaceae; genus Dorcoceras; species Dorcoceras hygrometricum. Next base: position 453,477 of record KQ999852.1, on the reverse strand, counting down.
TGTCATCCATAATTGCTTTCGTGACCATTTGGAGCTTGACACGGTGGCCTATAACACTTTTATCAAGGCCATGTTAGAAGCTGGTAAAGTTGGTCCTGATCATTAATCTTATAGCTATAGAATCAGTTGACTTAACATCTAAGGAAGCGTATTGACATAACAGTGGGGCAGGTAAATTACGCTTTGCTGTCAGCATTTATGAGCGGATGCTTTCCTCAAACATTTCTCCTTCAATCCAGACATTTAACACAATGATCAGGCAAGAAACTAAACTTTGATTTTAGAAGGTCCATCCAATTTTTCTTGTGATTATGAATTGACTGTATGGTTATGGACTTACGAAATTTATGAACGAATTTGGTTGTGCAGTGTATATGGACGATTCCGAGACCTGGACAAAGTGTCGGAGATGTTTAACATGGCTCAAAACATGGGCCTAACGTTGGATGAGAAGACGTACACAAATTTGATTTGTCATTATGGAAAAGCTGGTGCGTCTTTGTCTCTCCAATATTATGCATTTTATTACCTTGAACTGATGTCTGAAGTTTGTTGTCCAATCTATGGAGGACTAAATTGTGCTGTATGGCCCTAGATCAAGAAGGAAACCATAGTTCTTCAAGTGGGTATTAAATAAAAAACTTCATTAACAGGCACTGCCACACTTGCATTGGAAAATACCCAATAAGCAGAGATGTTCTCTCTAAGTACAATTTTATATATAAAATTGTAAAAAAGTTTGGTTTTCACATGGCAGAATGAATTTTGGTTGGACTTTGATATGCAAACTAGACCAAGTCCGATATATATATAACTCACACCAATTACGTGATGAGGTAAAATGAGTTAAAGCAACACTCCTCGAACAAGAGCCCGTGTGTTTCTAATATGAGACCCGGTTATCTGTATTGCTTTATTCTGAACTTATGTCCAGTTTTGAAACCCCTAATTTGCAGGCAAAGTTGTGGAAGCGTCGGCTTTATTCAGTAGAATGCTGGACGAAGGAATAAAACCTGGGCAGGTGGGTACATCATACATGAGACAACTTAATATATGTTGCTGTTGACATATATATAAAATTTCTACAGATTATTTATCTGAAAAGATAGGCATATGTTTAACAAGTGAGACAGGTATATAGATCATATGAATGTTGTACCATAGGTGATAAAAAAAATTTTGGGCTTACCGCTTACAGATGTGCTACAACATAATGATCAACGTGAATTCCACCAAAGGACTCTATCATGAAGCGGAAGAGCTTTTCCAAAGCATGAAGACTAATGGGAATGAACCTGATTCACGGACCTACCTTGCTATTATTCGAGCATATACTGTGGGATTGAAATATTCAGAAGCAGAACGAGTTATCATGTCCATGCGGAATGAAGGAATTTACCCATCTTGTGCTCATTTCAACCTCCTACTCTTGGCTTAAGCTGAAAGAGTATATCGAAATCGTTTTTCATGCTGGGTTACATCCTGAGCTCGAGTGCAAAAGGATTCTGCTTCGAGGTTATCTGGAATTTGGCAATGTGGGAGACGGAATCATCTTCTATGAAAGAGAGTGCTGTTCTGAGAAACCGGACAGGTTTATTTTGAGTGCTGCTGTGTATCTTTACAAGTCAGCAAACATGGAATCACGGGCCCAAGAGCTTTTGAATGCTATGGACAGTTTCGGCATCCCATTCTTGAAAAATCTCGAAGTGGGATCAAAGGCACAAGCGCCTGTCGTGTAAGCAGCGCAGTGCAATGGCGCTGCAGTTCTCCAGATAGTAGAGGAGGCCAGTACTGATGTTTCTGGCGCTGGTGCAGGTGAATGTTTTCACGCCAAATGTGATGGTTTCGGCTCTTGGATACAATATGTACTATAGCTTTAGCATCAACATCGTATTCACAGGAGACAAGAATTTCTTCATTTCCCCATTTATTTTAGAAAGAATGGAATATCTAGGGGAGATGATCAATAGGAAGCTGGTAATGGTCTATTGAGCAGGTCATTTGTCTCACGGATTTATATCCATGGGATGGTTTGACAAAGTCCATGTAATAATTTTGATGTCAATAGTAATATTTTGATATATTACTAAGCATATTTTGGCAGTTTTATTGAAAAACTAATATTATGGCACTCATTTTAATCATTTTTATCTTAAAAAAATATGTTTTTTTGTTAGAAAAACCTCAGCTATTATGTCCAATTCATTTTCCCTCCCAAACTCATTCACAATTAAAAATCACCTCTTTAAATTTATAATATATATTTAATATAACTAGATGTGAACCTATTTTTTTAGTATAACCCCTATTAATTAAAGACTAAAAAAAAATTGACAAGTCAAAAAGAAAAAAATTGACAAGTCGAAAAGAAAAAAATTGATGTTCAAGAAAATTGTCGACTCCAATTCTTCACAATACGAAGGGTTCACCGAGAAGAATCGAATAAAGATGGAATCACGAAACTAGAAAGCAACAGATTCCCATTTGAACTGTCCCAAGAAATACTCAGTGTTCTCTTTTCCACGAAGGAAAGGGAAACAATCCATTTTTTCTTTTGGGTCATCTAGTGTCAGTTACAGTTTGTATGAGGCCAGCTATGTACTTCTATCAACGCGACTAAGTTAGAGGTACGAGCTCGCAATCGAAATGGAAAATCCCATTTGGGGTTCTTCATGGAATCGCCCTTATTTGGAATGCTTAATTTAACAAGATTCCTGTTTTTCTCTGATATTGTTTGTGGGTGGTTTTGATTTACTTATTTTCTTGCGTAATTGGTCACCAAAAATGCATTAGAAATTATAATCGTCATAGATTTCTCGCTCCTGTAAAATTTTCGTGTACTTGTTTGCATTTTATTGATGCTGTATAAACCTTTGCTATCACTATGAAAGATTGATCAATTACCGTGGTGGACGATTTTATGCCAAAAAGTTTATTTTTAGTAGTTTTTTGCTTGGTCCATCTTTTTTTTAAAACTATGCACGTTAAGCGATTTGGCTTCATTTTCAATTAAGTCCTGTCAGGAGTCTTGGTATCTCACTGTAAGAAAGGTTGCTTCTGATTATGTTCTGAAATATTGTTCTCAGGGAATTAAAGTGGAGCCTTTTCAAATGATATGGTTACGAGTATACTGGTCTCTCTCTTTGGCGTTGTTGACTTTAATCAATCCTCAATCATTTTTTTGTTTGGCTTGGTTATTGTTGTATGTCAAGTAAAGTATTGGAAGGGAAGACTAGATTTTTTATCATTAGCTTATTTTTGGTAATAAGAAATGTTGGTGTAGGCGTGTAGCTGAGCTGTGGCATTTGACAGTATGACTCTTCTTATCCTAAGATCAAACTTAAATAGTATGAAGCGACATAGTTATCCAAATGTGAGTGTGGTGCTAGGTTATCCCTGTGTTTATAGGCATACACATGCTTGGAAGTTTTTCAGAATGCTTGGATATGATACCTCTCAAGTCTCTTTCATCAACTTCACGTGCTCATAATGGGATCCTGGATTTAAGTCCGAAAGAGATAATCTAGCGCCAAAATGTGAATCATATTAACTGATTTATTTTGTTTTCCTTGAAATAAAGAAACCATTCTCACCACCTATCTCCGATTTCACCTCATCTTTCTCAGTTTCTATTGAATTGGCAAGAGATGATTTTAACATGACATAACTGATGTTCAATCATGGAAAGCTGACCTTTCAAGCTTCAGTTTCTTTCAGAAATAATTGTACACACACACACACACACATATTTGCTATTCCGAGCAGAGAATATAAAAATGAGAATGCATCTTTACTAGCTTCTCTCTCTCTCTCTATGAATGGCTAGAATGGATAATGTTGCATAAAAGGATGAAGTTGTTTCTAAAATACGTCAAATATTTTCTGGGTATTGATTCGGCATTCTTCAATGGTAAATCTCAAAGTTCCCTGCCATCCAAGTATATCTTTTAGGCCAATACAACCACCTGACTTAGCAATTCTTGAAAGAATTCATGGAGATCTTTTTCCAATAAGGTTGGAATTCCGCCCTTTTGTGTTCGTTCTCTTAAGGGTCACATGTAGCTTAATTATTTTGCTGAAATAATCCTATGATTCACTAGGTATGAATCTGAGTTTTTCCACAATGTTGTCAATGGCCGTGATATTGTGTCCTGGGGAGCTGTTGACCAAAGCCGGTCCAATCCACAGAATGATGAACTTATTGGATTTGTGACTGCAAGAGTTGTTTTGGCGAAAGAAACTGAGGTGAGTCTCAATGAAATTAGTAGTAATCTGCTGTTAATCTGTGACAGAATCAGAAATTTGGTGCATGTGTAGGTTAGTGGGAACTAAAAATTTCTAAATAAAAATTAATGGGAGCAGAATCATAACTTTTTGTGTGTATAATAACTAAGATATACTAGTTCGTGGAAAAATTTAGGAGAGAGAGCAACTGCACCTACCCGCTCACCTTTGTCTTAACCACCTGTTTAAATACAGTTCCTGATTAATTGGGTTAGAAGCCTGTGAAGGCTCCTCTTCGCTCGTGAGCATTACTGCGTATTGGTGTGTGTCATTCAAGAATTCACTCTCACTATAACGGAACTCCTAATGTTCGTTGTACGTTTTTCTGTTCTCTTATCAAACGGACTTTATACCTGCCAGATAGAGGATCTACTCAGTTTTGACTCGCCAAACTCCGACCAAACACTGGTATACATATTAACACTGGGAGTCTTAGAGTCCTACAGAAATCTGGGAATAGGCAAGTTTCTTCTCTTCTTCTTTTTGTCCTTTTGGGTTCTATCTTCATCCAATGTGTTGAAGGAATTGTTCTTTAACTGAGTAGTCTTGTATCCTGAATTTTCAGCCAGCTCACTGATACACGAGGTTGTAAAGTTTGCCTCTAATATTTCGTCTTGTCGTGCTGTCTATCTTCATGTGATCTCATACAATATTCCAGCCATACATCTGTACAAGAAAATGTCCTTTCAGTGTTTACGGAGGTTATACAATTTTTATTACATCAATGGGCAGCATTATGATTCCTATTTATTCGTCTACTATGTGAATGGAGGTCGGTCTCCTTGCTCACCTCTGTAAGTGAAACCTTTTGTAAAAAAGAGCAAACTCTGTTATTCCATTGACCTAAAGATGTTTCAGCTGATAAGTTATCTTCGCTATCCACAGACAACTTGTCTCGCTTTTTGTGTCTTACATAAAGGGAGGCTTTGTATCTATTGCTGCAAAGCTGTGGAAGAATGAAGAGAGGAAGAAATTCAAGTGGCCCAAATTCAAAGAATCTAGTTGCCTTCTTCCCACAGTGCAAAACAAGAGAACTGTTACGTCGGATAACACTCGATCCGTGCCAGCATGTGTAATCTCTTAAGGCCGATACGCCTCGCCTAGTATACCGAACCTGTTAAGAGCTTGAGAATCATGGCTAGCATATCAACTCCTTGAACAATCAATCTGTACTAACACTATTTTTACTTAAGGGTGGTCATATATTTTATTACCAAAGAAGCTATTTACACCTTGTTTCGTGTGGACTGGAGGCACTCGTGCGTTATTGAAATGGGCAAGTGGGTGTCTTTGTTTTTTATGGAACCGATTTTCTTGATTTCAACACATGGATGTAATAATAAATAATAAGTCACAGTATATATATATATATATATATTTTGGAAAAAGTTCTCTGTCAGGTCCTGTCACTGTACACGTTTCGGTTTGGTGGCCATAGGGGGTTGCTTGTGAAAGTCATGGGCTTTAAGGAAAGTGGGCCGTACCCAAAAGACACGTTGTCTTATTGAGCCACGTGAACTATGCGCTATTCACAGCTGTGGGTCGGCCATGACCGAAAGTGACGTGTTCATTTACGTTGTTGAGTTTGCTCCGGTTTGTGGGCCATATGTGATCTGTATCATGCTGTGTCTAACCTTCTTGCAGCCACCATTCCCAATCTTTTATTTTATTTTATTTTTTATTTATATTGCATGGTTTTTTGTTATTAATCTTAATTGATGATACGTCAAAGAGATGAAAACGATACTCGTAAACTGTCTTTTATTGATTTAATATATGGTTGGATTGTGGGTCTGTGCTCTATAATTAAAATGAAAGGGACTCTAATTAACTCAACTAATAAGTAATTAGTCCTACTCACCATCGTTCTATCTCCCATCAATGAGTAAATAGCATGGATATGTTCAAATAAGTTTTCCGTGTTTTTTGAGTTAAAAAAAAACTTAAATTATGTATTTGGATAAGATTTTTAAAAACATTTTTGAAATAATCTTGAAAACTTAAATTATGTATTTGGATAAGATTTTTAAAAACATTTTTTAAATAATCTTGAAAAATTACTTTATTTTTGAAGTATATTTTTTAAAGAATAAGTAAAATTTGTTTTATAATGTTTTAGAATACAAAATACAGGCATAACGTAACAATATTCATAGTTTTTTACAATTTTGTTTATTTAAAAAATAAATAATGCGGCATAATAATAATACCAATCAATTTATGCAGTGGGAACACTATTCCATTTTTATATTAATTTCTGCACATGAAATACCCGGATATAATAATTTTATATTAATGATTTAATTTTATATCAACCAAATTATTAATTAAATTTATTATCCTTCGACTTTTATTATTATTATGTTAATAATATTTACAACAAACCAAAGGTAATGTTATTATCAAACATTATTTTTTATCAAATTTCGACTATTTCATTTATTATTAATTTCATCAAATCATATTCGATCCAACTAAACGAACGAGTCCATAGTAAATGTCTGATTGGCAAACAGTGCATTGAAGTCTAGAAGGAAGAAGAGACAGCCTGTCGGTCGTCTTGCATTGAAAATGTTTGGTTGAACCTGGCTTCGTTTGTGGGTGGTGGTTGTGGGATGGGAGAGAAGCCATCTGGATTTGCTGTCATTGCTACTGTTACCTTTTTTTTATAAATATATTACTAAATGCGATCGTTATTACATCGAAGAGATTGAAAAACAACACAAGCAAGCGAAGACTTTTTGCCATTTCTTGATTGATCTATTATGGTCTTCATCTAGTTTTGTGATTGGGAAATGAAATTGACTCAAACTTAACTCATTAATTAGCACTAAAAATTAGATTGCGAAACGACGCCTCTAGAAATATTTGGTTCCATAAAATCATATTCTAATTTATCATTTATATTTTTTGGAAGCTAAAGGATGAGATCACAAGATACCGTCTATAATTTATTAATTTGCAAGTTTATACCTTTTTGAGTTGGGGTGACATATTTGGTTACAATTTATATTAGCACATTTTTAATACATGTTCATGCTTTGACTATGTAAAATTAAAAATTACTTTAAGATTTTCATATGGAAGAAATTAGAGAATTTTCGAGCAAAAATTCCATGGTTTATTTGTTTGAAAATTCTAAGATTTCTTGTTCAATCTTTATATGGATCTAACGGATATGTTATATAATAGACTATGAAAATGATTTGTTTCTATATTTAATATATCAAATTTTGTTGAAATTTGCATATGGTAAAGAAATCATGAAATAATTTTATAAAAATCAGGATTTAAACTGCCTATTAAATTTCACACGGAGGAGTATCTATCTATTTTCCATATTTGACGGATGATTAGTATGAAAAAACTCCAATTAAATTTAATAGTGTGAAATCAATAAAGACTTAAAAGATAGATTATTATGTTTGGCGACGAGAGGTAACCACCATCTTCCCAACTTATCTACTACTAACTTCCCCGCACTCTTTGAATGCCAAGAAAACATCCAACTCACGCGCAACTACCAGTCTTCCCTATATATATGTACATGCATATCTACTGACTCTTTCAAATCTCAGTTCCCCTTTTCTTCTTGCTTTTTCATGATTTAGATTAGATTCCCATTTCGGAGTTCCTTTTTGTTTGTACACGTGTGGGGTTGATGGCTCCTGCGGCTGCTTTTTGGGTCGAATCGTCCAAGGGGACAGTGTGCGTTATGGACGCGGCCGGCCAGTTGGGCTCCACGCTGGTCAACCGCCTGTTGCAGAGAGGCTACACGGTCCACGCTGCGGTGCACGGTCATGGGGGTGCGTGTTTGCTGCTCAGCACAAATTACTTCGCCGCTCAGTTTTTCATTTTTATTTTCCCCCTTTTTGCTTCTTTGATTTCTTGGTTGTGTTCAGGCAACTTCGAGGTCTTAAATTAATAAAATTTTGTATTTTGTTGTGGTAAATTGTATGAATGATGTGATATTGATTTCAGATGAGTGGTATGAGGAGGGGAAATGGAGTAAATATGGTGAAAAGTTGAGAGTATACCGTTCAGATCCCTTGGACTACGGTAGCATTATGCAGGCACTGCGGGGATGTTGTGCCTTGTTTTACTCCTTCGAGCCTCCCTCTGATTACCCAACTTATGACGTAAGTTTACGCATCTTTTCTGAGTGGAGAAGATCACAAGTTTTGTTTCCACTTTCTTGACATAGGGTGTCGTGTATACACAAAATACAGGAATATATGGGGGAATTGGAAGTAAGAGCAGCACACAATGTGTTGGAAGCTTGTGCACAGACACACACAATAGACAAGGTGGTTTTTACCTCCTCTGCTGCAGCTGTCATCTGGAGGGACAGCCAACAACACCACGGCGTCGAGGAAGACGATGTTCGTGTTGACGAAAGAAACTGGAGTGACATCAACTTTTGTAAAAAATTTAAGGTACTTGACAAAATCCCAGTTTTTTTTGTGCAAGTACCTGACTTTTGAAGCGTGAAGATAATTCTATATGACAATTTACATGGATTGGTGGTCATAGAAGAGCCTCATCCAGAAAAAATTCCCCTAAACTCTATAGATTCTTTTAAATATTGCAATTCCGTGAAAACATATTGGCATAGATGTAGCCAATGTAGTGATAAATATTTTTAAATTTCATTTGACTGTAGAATCAGTTCTTCGGAATAATATGAAGGCACCTAACTGTAACAGCTGAATGTTGAACTAAGGTAGTAGTGGTGAAATGAGAATTGTCAAGCAGGGGTTGGAACTTGGCATTAGAAGATTCTTCAAACCTAGTGGATGCAAAAAAAAAAAAAACCTCTATCCCATGTTCAACACATAGCAAAACACATGTCCAGTGTAAAGTAGTACCAGCAGAGTTGATTGATCACTAAGATACCTGATAATGAAGTGTTGTATCGTATATTCTTATATAGTTATGGCATGGAGTCTGGAAGACGGTAGCGGAGAAGACGGCATGGGCCTTGGCGAAAGACAGGGGGGTGAACATGGTGTCCATAAACGGAGGCCTGTTAATGCGTCCCGACTTGAGTATAAAAGATCCCTACTTGTTGGGGGCGGCGGAGATGTTCAAAAACGGGGTGTTTGTGACTGTGGACTTGCAGTTCTTGGTGGACGCTCATGTCTGTGTTTTCGAGGATCCTTGTTCCTACGGCAGATACCTGTGCTTTAACCGAATCATTAATTCGAGTAAAGACATAGTCAAGCTCGCAACAATGCTCTTACCACCAACTTCTGATGGTGATGATTCAGGGTTGGAAGAAGATAAGAACTGCAAGGTGTACCAGCAGAGGATTTGCAATCACAAATTGAACAAGCTGATGCTCCATTTTGATAGTAATTATAATGATGCTGCTGCTGCTGCTGCGCCTGTGTGCTCGCAACAATGATCAATAGCATGATGACCGATTCATTCTTGTAAAATTATCATGCTTGGTATACATCAAAATCATAGAGATCGGTGAAATTGTGTACTCAGATGCAATTCTTAGACAAGATCATATGTATTTTTTCATTGCTTTCACCCAAATATTCCGAAATGGAATGACGTTACTCGGTAACCGGGTACAAAGGGATTGAATCGATCACAGTAGAATGTTTCACTTTTTATAATAAAAATCTTCCTCGTAATGTTCTTGGTTATACATGTTAGTCTATCTTCAAAAGTAACAATAAACTATCAAAAACCATGTACTAATATAATAACTTTCATTAGAGTCCATCCCCGTAAGTCAGACAAGTTACATCAACGTTATGATCACTTGTATATTTGTCTTGCTTTCGGATTTCCTTAGCATTTTTTTCTTCTCTCAAATATCAATAAGGCAATTACATTAATTTATAAAGTTATTTCAGCTTAAACTTTTTTCTCAGGCCAGGAGGATGGTTTGATCGAAAATCTGAGATTTCTCAAAATTACGAGATAGCTATATCGTTGAGCTGTGATATGAGGTTTTTGGCAATGCCATGATGAATTGCAGGAGAACCCTAAAAATGATCTGTAAATTTATTAGCATCACGAGGCAAAATTTTTCATAGAACAACCAGTCCTGAAACTGTATCTACAAATAGTCGGACAGTCACAGTGACTTGGCACTTGTCAACTTTACAGGCTACAAGAGAGGAATGTGACCTAAAAGAGTTAAAATTTGAAGACGAGGATTTATCAATAGTTTTTCAAGCAACCCAACATATACCTTACCTACTTACAGCTATACAAGCCTGAATATGTACTTTTTGGCATGCAGCACTACTTGTCTTCAAAATCGCGAAAGAGAGGAAATGAGGTAGTGACATGATCTTTATCAGACACAAGCTGCTCAGTTTTCAGAACAGATTTTGTGGTTTTTTCCTCCTTGGGAAAGGGGAACGAAAGAGAGAGCGAAAGAGAGGCCAATTCCTCATCATCTTCATCTGCTATGATTAATCTCCTATCATGAATGTACTCCTTGGCTACTTTTCTTTCTGGATTCCTGATCATTGATAGTTGGATGTCCGAAATCGAGGATTTTCTTTCGGCCCCTAAAGCAAGCTCAAGGTTGGGTGCCCTATCATGAGGCTGGTCTTGTTCCACTGTATTCAGTTTCCGAGGCATGGAAATGTCAACCAGCTGTAATTCCATGGGGAAGAAACGCCTTTCAGCATTTTCTGAGTGCCCACAGATAACAGTCTCATCACACACTTCATAGTCTCGATTCTCCAAATCCACACGGTTCATCTGTGGCGTAAAACCATCAATACAGTAAGAAATCATCACATGCATGGAAAGGTCAGAATATACGTCTGTACTTACCTTTCCAAGTGCTCTACGTGGTAGGCAATGGTTATCATCATTTTCAGCCAAAACATGGCTAGTGCATGCATTAGGAGCTCGAGTTTCCATGCATGTAGACCTGGGACGCAGATATTCGTAGTGGTTCAAAAGCAATCTGTTGACTTCTGTATTTAGGCCTCTGGTGCCTTGGTCGTCCTCCATGGGAGCTTTGGCACATGACGATAGATCTTCACCAACCATTCTCAACTTCACTTGATCTGGATTGCAGGTCATTCTGTCCAAGATAGTAGGTGTCTCCCCTATGCCTCCCTCAGGAGGCGTATCAAGGATACAATCTGAAGGTTTGTAGGAAGGATGCGATGATTGTTCTTTAGGAACTAGAGTATCCAATTGCATCAATGGAGGCTGGCTTTGGCTAATAACGGAACTCAGTGTAGACTGTAAAGGTCTACAGATGGGATTGGCTCCTCCTTCCTATAAACAACAATGCGGAAATACTTATCAGAATGCCACAGTGAGGTCCCAGAAAGAAAACATGCCACTAGACAATTTTTTATTCAGATAACTAGCTAAACTAGTCAATACAGGAAGGCCAAAAAGCCAGTATTTTCACTTGATAAACGACACAAATCAATTCATCATTCTTACTTAAGAGGGTTACAAAATCACGAGGGATTAAAAAACCAATACAACAAAATGGACAATACCAGACAAGTATCCGTTGGTTTTTGACATGTAGCTCTGGCACCACTTAATGCAGTCGAGCAGCTGGAATTTTGCCAACCATCCAAACCATCTGAAGAAGATACTTTGGAACCACAGTCTCCATTTACAGCTTCAGTCAACATGGTATCACAAAGGCTTTCTGAGGCATGAACTTTTGGCTCAGAGGATTTATCATCGGTTGCAAGCAAGTCCTTAGAGACTGGTCTAAGCATGTACCTATCCCCAGGCACAGGTATTATAGATGGGGGAACATTTTGAGGAGCAAAAAACTGCTTCAAGGTGTCGGGCATATTTGGCAAGCAACTCCCTTTCTTTGCTCTGAACACACCCCAAAGGAAGAATAACATATTCCACCCTGCATGTAAATATCAAGAAAATTGCATCCTATCTTCTCTTACTATGAAGGATACAGAAAGGCATGGAAATTAGAACTTGTCAAACTTTTTTTTTGCTTACAAATCATTGCACCCAGAATATGAAAAAATTCATTCTGTTGGTCAAGGTTCCAACCAACGTGGCAGCGCCCAAATTCTCGCAAGCACAACATGTTCAGGTAAACATAGAAAGGCGTTCAATAATGGAGTTCCTAAACAGCTTATACGTGCCCAACATGAAAATAGCAAACACTTTAATTATATTATAGGTGTTTCATTAAATGAAATCCTTATAATATCAACCGTTCCATTTAATGATCCATACCAGCAACAACTTCAAGAACCAATTTACCAAAATAGAACTGAACAAGATCTAGTTTCTCAAATAAAGAGAGAAATTTAGATTGGTTGGCCTACTCTGGAAATTCTCAGGAAGCTGATTGGAAGGAAATATCAGGAGTTCAACACCATCGAGACTCCCTTTGAAAGCAAGATCATTCTTCATCATATTCTCCAGCCAAACTTTGTAGCATTTTGTATAGCTGTAGTACAATATGGCAACCTTCAAGCAGAAGAAATGGATAGAGATAAAAATAACAAGAAAGATAAAAACTTGATAAGTCACCTCTCAAGATCTTTAGCAAAAAGAAAAGGGCAATGTCATCCTCCTCAACCCCATGTTCCTGAAACTGTACTGGCCAGGTGCTTAAGCGAGGCACTTCATTTAAGACAATTTTGCTTTTAAACTTAATTACAGATTCTAAAACTTCAGATGATGCACATGTAGATCTATGAGCTTGGATTCCATCCCATACAGTGAAGACTTTATCATTTTGATAAATCTCAAAGCTCCCTCTGCATTTAAAGGAAAAATATGAGAAACAATAGCTGCAGCACCAAAGAACTCAATTGCACCACAAGTAGAGACAAATATAAAATCAATTTAGTTTGCAGAAAAATATGCATACTGCCATATATATTCATGCTCCGGAATCGCGAAGGATTTCAAAGTCCTAGGTGACACAACATTTCTGTACACATCGCTGGAGAAAGACTTGACATCTAATCGGACACTTGGAACTTCTTCTCTTCCAGAAGAAATAGCTTCCGCAGCCACTGATGAGAAGTTGTCAAACGGGTTAGGAGTTCCATGACAGTCAGCAGTCAAATTTTGGGATACTATATGCCTCTCGGCTGCCTCTGCAACAGAAATCTCAATTCTCGTTGAACTTGATAAATGATCTTTGGAAGGAAAATCGCCACCCTTGCTCAACGCTGATGGTTCATCATATCTATGCCTTTTGTAACCTATTGGTTTTCTCCGGACAGCAGCCTCGATAGCAGCTTTTAGGTTATTGTTTTCGTTTCTGAAAGACTTTACATGTGATGTCCGAAAGTGGCTTCCAGAATCTTCCCCTGATGGTTCAGCGGAATTTGTGAGTTCTCCCAACCGAGCAAATCCACCTGGTAGGCATTCAATAGCATTAAGATTTGGTGTTTCGGAAACACCTGAGCATGAAACACCTGAGCATGATGATGAATCCTCCTTGGGGCTAGTGTGGCTGGATTTCTCATCAAAGTTATTAATCTCACTGGCAGATGATACCCTAGGAGTATTGAGGCCATATATTGATGGTTTTTTAAATTCACCTGCCAACAAAAAGATTAATTGGAGCAGCAAAAATATGTCTAAAATTTAAAAAGTAAATCAGGTATCATTCCACAAGTTCGAATCAAGTTGTACCTACAGAACCAGTCAAATCTGCACTCCGTCGAGATGCAATACTGGATGATCTTGATAATGGCACAGATTTACCAAGTTGTACTGGCTTTATTTCAGGGTGTACAGAAAGTGAACAAGTTTCAGCCCTAGATGCAATTTTTTTATCACCTCTTGAGGACAAACGCATTGACGTAGGCATCACCAAATTAATTGACCCGTCTTCTGATCTTAAAGAACCTCTGTTTTTTGTATTCTTGCCCTCCAGGATGTTTGAGAGTCTAGGTGATAGCATCTTTGTTTTTGATTCAGGATAGATGGAATTTGTAGATTTAAATGACAATGATCTGCCTATTGGTCTGACAGTGCCACTCTGAAAACGAAGAGATGCAAGCTCACTGGCTGATTTATCCCGCTGAACTTGATCAACAAGCTTGACCTTCGGTTTCAAATTTTGAAATGTCAACGAATTAGATTTTGAGAGTGTACCTGCAGATTGGAAGTAGTTCTTATTAGTCATGAATAGTTAGTCAATAACCCACATCTGAAAGAAATCCACCGTATCACACAATTTTTTAACGATAGAAATCCTAGGAATACCGGTGACCTATGATACATTGCAAATAAACATGAGAGTACCTCGGAAATTAGGTGATCGTTGATCTGAACCAGGGCGTGCTAATTCTGGGGTATTGCTAACTGTGACAGCATCAGATGTTGGAATCCCATGGGATGATAGCACTTTTCCCTTTTCTAGGTTCTTCGAGGAATTCTCACGAGAAAGAGCAGCTGCTTTGTCAGACCTAGAGGGCATTGGTGTCCCAACTGTTGAGTCAACAGCCAGCTTCTTCATTACAGAAGAAACTTCGGTATCGACATCATCTCTGGGCCTTTTGGTGGAAATATTCAAGCAACCTCTGGTTCTATTTCCCTCAACATCAGAACTATTCATACGTTCACTACTCGCTTGACCGGAATAATTTTTTTCATTTTCATCCAACCTTCCTAACTTTTCTCGTCTCTGATATCTCACCTCGCTGGACTTGCATTCTTCACACAACCAGTCGCCTTCAGGGACTTTAGCCAGCATTTCCCGCATGCAATATCTGAGACAGGATGAGTACGATACTGATATTTGAAATAGAAACCTTAAAAATTATGGCACATACAGAGACTGAAAATTTTTAAAACTTACGTGTGTTCTGCCCCATCGCTGCACCTACAACAGATAGCAAGCAAATCCTCTCGGCCTGCATCTCCACAAATATCACAAACTTTAACCTGTTAAGAGAAAAGGAGCAACTTCAGTTAAAATGAAGAAGCTTTCGCATAAACAACTTCAAACCTTCCAAGTTTTGGGATAAGTTTCTCCACGTGTTTCAATATTTTAACATACAATCAACAATAGTATAGGCAACATTCTACTATGATGTGCTGCTAGGATGCAGCATCACTTATATGCGGTGTCAGTCACAAAGAAAGTCAAACTTTCAGGGCTCAGGTGTCCATCAAGTCTTGATAGGTGACTAAATTTTTACAATAAAATAATAAATCATGACGGAATTCGTCAAGAAAAGGAAAATTAAACTATCACCTGTCAAAGGAAGAACAAGATGTGAAATTTGCGGTCACAGATTTAACCTATATATATATATATATTCGAACACACTCTTATATGCATTATCAATGATTAAAGGGAGTCCGCCTATAAAATATAGAATAAACCTTTAATCAATCAAGAGTGATAAAAATATGAACCACTTCAAAAAAGAATGTTGCCAAGGATTGTCAAACTCTACCAAATAGGATAATATAAATTTCCTAGTAAGTATGTAGGAAATTAGGAATACATGCTTACATCCTGCTCCACGATATCGGAGTCCTCAGCCTCGTCCCTGGGATGGATTGCTGCTCTCATATCATCATTGTTTGCAGAGGACACAGCAGTAGTAGCAGGTACATCCCGAGAAACATCAGTTACCACTGGTCCAACCAATGATGAATCCAAGTGCTCTTTTGAGCCTTCCAACGATTCAAGATGGGGAATAGAACTCTTATCCGCATCTATGCCCCTGGAGTTTGAGCCACACAACAGAGAATTCACACTGGACCTATCTCGTGCCATCAACAAGTCACTGGGAGCATCAGTGCCTTTTGAAGCTGGAATTTGAGACAAATTCAGATGAACTGAAGATATTCCAACTGGCAAGTCACTAGAAGGCAACTTATCAGAGAACTCTCCTCTTATTTTGCTTCGCCTACTATAATTTATCATACCGTGATTAAAACCGAAGTTTTTAGTTTCGTTTTTGTGATAGAGTCTGATAGTTCGGGGGTCAGTTCATCCCCCTGAACAATGGGGCAACCAGTGGACACGGAAGAGCAAGGTGGATTCATCATATGCGCATTCTCAGAAGTGAAGTTTAGCATTTTGGTGGCATCATCTATTCTAGTTTCACATGACAAACAATCATCATAGCCTGCCAGAACTCTCTGTGCCTCAAAATTTGCGAGCACCACAGCATCATTGGATGCAGATGTATCAGAAGTCCTCGAGAATGCTTTACGTAGAGCAATTTCAGAGGAATCAGCACTTGAGTTAATGGTTTCTATAATGCTCATTTCACTGAGCTGCTCAGTTTGACGTCGTTTGCCCCAGTCAACTATTGAACGTTCTGCACAGGTTTCTCCAGCGGATTCAACGGCTGATTTCATAAGAATCTGATTGTCATGATAGCAAGATGAGCAAGGGGCAGAGCACACATTGCATGTTCCAGACTTACTTCTATAGTCAACGTCTTCATTTTTATCAGAACAACTGAATCCCTTAGTTTGAGGTATCACCTATTTAATTAGAAAAACATGTTATATACAGTTAACAGGCGAAACACAATAAGTCTGTCACCAGATGACAGATTCTTTATAGTGACCATACAGCACCAGCATAGTTTCCCCAGATGAAAGAGAACTCATAGCTATCACAATGGCAATTAACTTGTTAAAATCACAAATCATATTCCAGAATCAGATTTGAACTCTTGACCTTATTCTAATTTTTCCTATCAAACTTTTCAAATGACTTCTATTCATTTAGTTAGGGATGACCAAGTGATTCCTAAGACTATTTTACTGACATAAAAGGGGTTTCAGAAAATATTATAACAAAGAGAAAACCAAAAAAGTCAACTGACAAGAAGACACATGGATATAGTCATTTAAGGCGAACTATATCAGTCATATATCACCATACTTTCTCTACACACACAATATCATGGCATGAAATATTAATTAATAATTTTTTTTTTGGGTTGCACGTCACACAAGGTAATATTTGCAGCAAAGTCTCATCGATGTTATAAAGATAACAATAGAGCATGGAGATAGCTTTACAATGATATTGTTTGCAATAGAAGTATTTGGGATTGTAGCATTAGTTTCGATACTATTATAAAGATAACAACAGAGCATGGACAGAGCTTCAAAATGATTTTGTTTGCAGTAGTATTCCACTACATTAAACCCCAACAAAATTATAACAGTGACGGTTTTTTATTATGCTCAGCCCATTTGTCTTCCTCACATGGCTGTCTTCATGATCGAGGGATGTAAAAATTCTGAATTTACATTGTTTTTCGGCTTTCTCTATACTTATATCAAACAAGTAAAATGATTGCATTGGAATTTCGAAAGAGAATACATTATTCAAAAAACTTTGGCTACCATGAAACATAATACATAACACATGTGGGGCATGAAAGGAAAACACAAACAGAGTTTTCGTACATGTTGTAGCTAGATGGTCACCACTATCATGGACACTGTGTTGGCAATATTATTGTTTTGCAGTTAGGCTCCCTCAACCAGTAAGGACAACATAAACTTCATTGAATGCAGAAAGATTATTCCTTTTGACGAACTACGGATGATTTCTAAGTCAGTGCAGATTTAAGAATAAAAAGTGAAACTAGACAAGACAACAAATTGTAAACTTCTTAAACAATTTCTATGGCTTTCAGTAAAAAGAGTGAGATACAGAGGGGCGGCACGAAATGGAACTTGCATCCTACGGTTTCTTCTCAAGCCTGGAATCTGAACGCATAAAAATCCGGTCAACTAACAGAACCATCCGGGAAAATAAGGGCAGTTAAATGCTTAAGCTGAAGCACGAACTGAAAATTTTCATTTTCACAAGTACATAATTCGCGCATGCCAATAGATGATAGCAGTAAGTGGGAAAAATATCAGTAAATCCCCAAATTGCCACGTTTACAATTCAGAGCACCGTAAATAAATTATCAAACAGGCGAAGGCAACATTAAAAAAAAAACACCACTCATCCAAATAGATATTACGGACACTATAAAACTTAAAGCTTTAAATCCAAGTCAAGTAAAACCCTAATTGGCATGCCTGGGCCTCAGAAACACTGGAAGTGGCATCGCAGATATCTTGGATATTTCCCTCCTTGAGCTTGCTCATGGGAAATCATCCACCGCGCGATCAACTATCAAATTTCAGAATGGTGTGTTGGAATCCAAATCAGCATGCCAGTTAATCCCGACCTCCGCCAATCTCCATCAGATTAATTAGGAGCAAATATTTATACTTACAAATAAAAAAAGGTAATCGAATTCATGCCAAGAAGCATTGAAAGGATATATTTATTCCGTCTGAAATAAATTCTTATTAAGAACAGAAGATCTGAAAATTCACGCCGGATGTTCCCACAGCGAGAAGATTCGCGGGAAATTATTGATTGATTATTAAGAAAAAACAGGGGATTTGCCTTATTGCAAGTGTGCTTTAGAATCTCTCCTCTTCTCCCCGTCCCGCACGTTTATTTCCAATTCTCTCACAATAGATACCCAAAATACACCCTCTCCTTCCCGTGAACCTCTCTTTCACTCTCGCTAAACTCTCTCGCCATACGTACGCAAACATGTATATACACATGTCAATACAACACACCCACACACACACGCTTCTGTATTACAACAACAACAATAATAATAATTATTATAATCATCATTTATTTATTTATTTATTTATTTATTTATTTATTATTGATAATAATATGATAATGATGATGATGACGAACAACACAATTTCTTAGTTGTTAGGAAAATAATATTTTCTTAAAAAAGTTCTTTTCCAATTGATTCCAAATATCTGGTAAAACAAAATCACACAAGATTTACTGTTAAACCAACACCAATAAAATTTATAATATTATCTAATGACCTACAGAATAATATAAATTATATAACTGAAAGAAATGGAATAGAGCTATATTTCAATTTATTCTACATATTGTGATATATAGTTGATGTGAAATATTTATATAAAATAAATAAAAAAGAGAAATTGCCTAAAATATTGTCTATCTACATTTTGTATTATATAATTGATGTGAGAAATTTATATACATTAAAAGAAAAAAGAGATTGCCTAAAAAAAATTGTCTAACTACTAGAAGGATCTGTTTTTCAAGTCTTGCCTACTCTGGTCTCTCCCATCCTTGTGGCTCATTATTGTACCTATATAATTAAAAAATCAATTGCTAACCAACAGGTTAATTAATTAGCCAACACTTTTAATTAAATGCTAGGCGTTAGACACATTGTGCAAATTATTATTATTATATTATCATTACTGTTATTATTATTATTATTGTTGTTGGGAATTGTGTGTAACATGATATATATTGATTGAATAAAATTAAATATATCATTAGATTCAATATGTGAAAGGATAATTTTGCAAATTAACTTGGTCAAAATTCCTATTGAACTTCTGTTAATGGTATAATGCAAACATTTATTTTACTTACAAATTTCATATTCACATAAAAAATTTAAACATAAAAAGATCCAAAATGAAATATAGTATTTGCACAATATACAATATAAAAATTTGGAGCTTACTTCCGCCATTTCGTCTTTCTAATTTATATTTTCAGTTTTATTAAATACCCCAAATTGGTATAAAACACTAAAAAGAAGACGACATGGTTATCTACTTATTTACAAAGTATTATATTATGCTAGTGATGTATGATGCATGAAATAAATGATCTTTAATTAGAAAAGAATAAGTGATATACTTCTTTATAAAATTGAAATAACAGGAAATAATTAATAGAATAAAAAAGTTTATGTTAAAAGATGATATATATACGATTATATCTGGTTTGATGCGATCGAGGGTAGTTTTAGAATTTAATTTATAGAATTACAGAGTAACATGAAACGTCCAGATACTTCATATTATAGTCCAGAGAAGGACTATTTAATTAATAGAATTACAGAATATTATATCTGGTTTGATTCGACCGACCTTATTTATATAGTGATGATATCGGGCCGAAATATGCTGGTCGGTTTCGATTTCAATTTTGAAATTCAAAAATAGAAAACCTAATGGCTTCCGACGTAACGGGTTTCTTCAGGCAACAGAAGAAGAAATCGGGTGTCACAAGGGCAGCAGGGTCGAAGAAAACTCCACGGTCCAAAGCCAAAGGATCTGCTTCCTGCGGATCGGACGTCGTACAGCCCCCTGCTCTTGTTTCCCATGGCTCTTTCGATCTCCTAGGTCGGGGTTTGACCTCTTCCCCTCTCCTTCCTTTGTGGGATTAGATGTAACAATGCAGCAAAATAAGCTTAGTTATGAGCTGTTGAAAGTGATTCGGACAACCTTCATTCGATTATTGTCATTGTCATGTTTATCTTTGTTGTATTTATTGTTGCTACTAGGAACACGGCTGCTTCCTTGTACGTAAATTTTGCTGTGCGTATGTTTTGGGTTTCTGCTTGATGCTTTGGTTGACTAGTTAAACATGTTACGCAGACGAATTCGATGACAAGGAGGAGGTTCTTAGGCAATTTGACATGAACATGGCGTACGGCCCTTGCTTAGGCATGAGCAGACTGGACCGTTGGAAGCGTGCTACTGCCTTAGGATTGCAGCCTCCGGAAGAGATCGGGCGGCTCTTGAGGGCCGGCAAATCCAACCCTGAATGCTTGTGGGATGGACGTGTTTAGACCACGTTCTCCCCATGCTTGTTACGGCTTCTTCATCTCTCCTTCTGTCTCACTCCTTGGAGATTGGAGAAGATAGTGTGGACTTTGGTGTGGATGTAAAACTGCCGGATCAAGTTTATGTATCGTTGTTCTACATCACGTTTCTAGTTCACATCTTTTAAACTAGACTACATATCAATAATCGTCTAGCTGCCTTGTTTTGTGTTGTAATGAACCAGTTAACTCCCGTCGTGTATGAATCGCTTCTGACTTCCTTGGATTCTAATTTCTAATTGACTCCATGTTGATATGGTTCTATTCAATTGAATATTTCGAACGCTATATCAGTAAAATATTTCAGTCTTTTTCCACAGAAATTAATAACGGATTTGAAATTAGTCTACAATCAATATTCTATAAATCACAATTACAACTCGAAAAGACAGAATTCTATATTTGAAAGATCCTGTTTTAATTTCCAGGGGGCAATAGCTAAACAAAACGGATGATATGCTAAGCTCAGTTGGCCAAAAAAATGTACAGATTCGACACAAGCTTCACAACCATCAATCCGAAAATTTACAGCAGAAATGATCTCACCACCTTATACATACTGGTACTGTGACAAATATTTGGTCACATCAGAAGCAACATCATATGCAGCCTCAACGCATTTGCCCAAGGCTACGCCAGACACATAGTTACCTGCAAGGAACAAGCCTGCAAAACCACCATCACTGAGAGCAGTTTTTGCCGTGTCCAACACATCCAGGTGACCGATCATAAACTGTGGAATAGCTTGTGGCCAGACACGTACTCCCACCACATATGGATCTTGTGCATTTGAATTTATAAGCATCTTCCTGAGATCACGATCCACTGACTCCACGAGTTGGCTCTCCGTCTGATAAAAGTATGTGCATAAGATATGCTAGTATAAAATTTAAAACATGCTCAGAATGAACCACATTACAGTTTCTCAACATGGCACTCAAAAGAACGAGAATAGGAAAGAACAGTAACACTTCATTAATAGTAGGAGAAATGGCAGTTTTAAGTGACTCAATCTTCTTTCTTCACTGGTTTTGATATTCTGGAAGTTTTTATGATGTTAATTCAACACTTTATCCCATAGGGCTAAGTTACCAGCACATGCAATAATACGGTTCATAGATCAATATGTACCTTTGATGTAATCCCGGGATTGGTTGCTCCTCCAATATAGTTCAAAAGAAGAATCCTTCCAGGAGGTGCTCGGTTAGGAAAAAGCGACGAGCTATATATGGTTCCTGAAAGATGGAATGAAAAAAATCAGGGTTATATGCAAAGAAACTTTCAGGTTGCATTTGGATTGGGTCATTTGAAATCCATAGATTTCAAATTATTTTTCATAGTAGGATATCCATAACAATGGAAACTCAAATTCATCTACTACTTATTTATACCTTAATACTAACCATAATGAGAATTTCAGATGACAACGATTTAAAGTATTTGAAATCAACTGTTATCAGTTCAATTAAAATGTAAATAAATAGGGAAGTGGATTTGTATTTCATATGTTAAGTTATTAGCAATGAATTTGAAACTATTCTGTTTATTGTAGTAGAGAATATCAAAATCCACAAAGGTGACAAGGAAACCTATAATTTTGAGTAAGATTGACCTAAAGTTTCCACCCCTTGGGAACGAGGATGCAGCTGCCCAAAACCCTTTAGTTCACCATCTATCAAACACTCAGGTCGAATTGCTTCTTTTGGATACGAAATAGTGACTGCAGCTACAGGCGGGTAGTAGAATTTTGATAAAGCATCGGCAGCAACGTCCTACAACAAGTTCACGTGAAAGCTATGCAGTTGTCCAATATCAATCAACAAGCCAGCACATAGTAACGCATGTATCTGTTCAGCAAATTATTTTAACAAAAATCATATTTGAACGATGAATCAAAGCCATGTAAGTTTACTAGAAAAGCTAGTGCACAAACTAGGGTACACAAGTAGAGCTCTAAAACTATCGAAGGCAATTATCCAGGCAAACGAATTTTCAGATCGTGCTCAAGTAGCCCTTCGAGTAGTTTCCTCATGCAAAAGATATGTTGTGAAAGGGAAAGTGAGAGGGAGAGATGGTTTTCGGATTTGTTACAAGTCAACAAAGCTTATACCAATAAACGGAATATTACATTCAAAGCATTTATCTTTTGTAAAACATTAAGACTATTTAATTTATCAAACAGAAAAAATCCAACAAATACTTGAACCTTGTTTTCAAAGCAAAAAGACTAGCCTACTATCCTGTAAACTTCTCTTCAACAAGAGGCCTACAGCATAAGTAAATAATGTCACATAGTAAACGTACTGAAAGAGGCTGCAATATCTTGCTTGCCACATAGGATGGAACAGTCATTATGACAGTTTTGCTCTGGAGTGAAACCATTCCACTCGGGGTTTCATATGCAAGTTTATACACTCCATTATCTGACTTACTGATACTCGTGAGTTTCCAAAACAGTTTGACCCTGTCTTCTAATCTGGAAATACGGAACATCAAACTGTCATCTCACCATTTCGGATAAACTACCAGTAATAAATTCATCTGTCATCCTTAATACTGGCTTGTTTCCAGAAGGCAATATCCTTGTGCAAAGGCACTATCATTGCTCCATTTTAATATTTTTGGAAACTTCACAAGTTTTAAATCATCAGCCAAAGGTTCTTTTAAAACTAGATAGTGGGACAAGATAAGAACATTACCTCAGAAATTTTTTGACACTCAAAAGGGAAATTTTATCATACATGCACACAGATTTTGAGAGAAGGCACGAGAAATTCAACATTTTTTATTTAATTGAAAGATTGAAAATAAAAATCACCTCGATGAAATTGCATTAGGCAGCATTGATAGGCCTTTTCTGAATGATCCTACAGTTTGACCTTTTGGTTTGGGCAAGCGCCTGTAGATACCTCAGTTAAAATTTCAAGCGTTCAGGCTTATTATACAAACACAAATACAAGAAAGAATCTAGCAAGTATGCCATTACGGATCTCGAGGTGCCTTGGTGCTACCAGATTTTTCCTTGATTGCTTTAAAGGTTCCACCTATGATGCTACCACCGTTTTGCTCCAGTTTCCATACTTTACCAAATGCCGCTTTCATGCTCAGTTTTGACGGGTCTCCAGCATAAACACCTTTATCAAATGAAACATGAAACACACTTATATTCTACTTTATACCCTAAAAATCATATCATGATACTAATTAGCATTCTCAACATAATGTTAAAAATTTGTGGATATCAATAAACAATTGTAAACTATAAGATAACAGATCATTCGCATTTGATGTATCAAGCACACCGCAATGGAGAGCTTGTAATCACTGGAATAACAGGAAGAATTGATAAAGGAATGAACGAACAAAACAGTTTCAACAGCACCTAAAAACATTATATGAATTATGAAGGAAGAAGTATTAAGAGTACCAGAACAAAATGGCTCTATCAAACGCTCAAAAACCTCATCACCTAGGTTGCGTCTGACAAATTCTTCAATGGATTCCTCGTGACCCTGTAACCTTGACAGATATTTCAATATGAGAAGAAACTAGACAGTACAATTATGCAGGAAAACGAAAGTAGACAAAGGCACAAACTGGAGGCGATGGCCGAAGACCGATAGCACCAAGACCTGCTCTAATTTTACCAGGAAAGCTCATCAAGTCAAAGAATGGGAAATCGGTAAGCTTCGAGGGCACTGGTCTCAACTTCCCATTCCACAGCACAAAGCGAGGAGCCTCTGGGTCTCCTAAAACCAACTCATCTTTCAACCCACTATCCACCTGCAGGCATACACTGACCTTAGAAGTTAAAAAATAATTCCAGCCCATGAATCCTAGCTCACTTAATACTAACAACAATGATCTACAGGAGAACAAGAAAACACACCGCCATTGTAAGCATTGGGTCAGATGGTTGGAAGCTGTTGGGGCCTTCCTCCCAGAGATAGCCATCCCTCTCGATGGTGGTGATGTTTCCGCCCACTCGATCTCTGGCCTCCGTCACGAAAACATTAGAGTTACCGTGCTTCGTGGCCAAGGCCTGGGCGATGCAGAGTCCACTGATGCCAGCCCCGACCACTACGCAATCCAGCACCGATTCCTGATCCTCCAACGACGGAGCATAGGAAACGGAGGTGGGCCCCTCTGCAATCGAGCATCGAAGCCTACGGAGCCCCGCCCTTGGCGTCAATGTGAAGCAAGGCGAAGAAAATGGAGAATGCGGTGGTTTCTTGAAGCTGGGAAAATAAAGGTAAGTGCAGGTGAAGCTACCCATCGAGGGATACCGAAAACGCCAACGCCAATGGCAACGGCTAAGACGGTGGATAGAGAATGCCGGAGAGGGACAGAGATGGAAGTTATCTTATCCCTTACCCGCGCCGGGTAGGTATACTGTTAAGTTGAATTCTTGTTTGTAATCAGTAGAAATACTGAATGCAGATCAAATATTAAACTTTTTGTTTTGGTTTTTTGTTTTTGTTTTTACCACGCAGAGTCTTTATATCTGAATTTAAGTACTATTTATTTATCAGAGAACCTATCAATTCAACACCAAAATAAAGACGGTTTTTCTTAACAATAATTTGAATCATAAAACAAAATATTTGCAAAGCAAGAACTTTGTTGAATGATTGTAATGACTGAGCTCTAGCAAATTCTTTAACGAGTGCTGATTATCTTTAAGCAGCTTTATTTTTGAAAGCCTATATATTAAAGGATTATGTTAGAAATCTAATAAACAAAAGGATGCGTTGATCGATCATTTAGAGTGAAATATCGTTGAAATTGTTTTTATTTGTAGAAATGTCTTGTTATTTTTGTATATTTGTAATACTTTTGGTCCAGACATGCGGTAGATGAAGTTAGATAGCTCATAAGCATGAAATTTATGGATGATGATAATTTTTCCACTGGGTTTGGGGGTCATGGGAACAGGGTGGTTATGGGAATTTTTGAAACCCCGAAACAAATGGACATAAGGATGATAATAGTACCTCATTCACGAACTCTTCGAACTCACCATGTGTGTATATATATATATAAAATAAAAATAATATTTCTATTATTATTTAAGGATAATTTGGTGATAAATCTCTGATCAGAAAAGTGTCTTGCTTATCAGTCCCTATTTATCTAAAACTTATTCTGCAGTCTCTGAGACACATATAAACTTGTTCTAACTCCCTGTAACTTATTTTTCTCATTTTCCAACGTATTCCCCGATACTGCTGTTGGGGATCCGGATCCGCCCCCGGTCAGGCAGCGGAAGAACAAAATCATAGAACCGGGAGGCGATCAATACGAAAAATTCAATAAACAATGTATCGACATACATAGGGCGTTTGGCAGGTTACCTCGCTGGCACTTGTGCCTGGCTCCAACCGTGATTACAATAATCCCGGCTCTTCTCGGTAGATTGCGGTAGATACGCCAATCCGGTCCACGACCAGATCCGAGACTCCTTCGTCAGACTGCACTAGAAGTGCTGACGAGATCAGCACGAACGAATACGAAAAAGTCAATAAACAATGTATCGACATACATAGGGCGTTTGGCAGGTTACCTCGCTGGCACTTGTGCCTGGCTCCAACCGTGATTACAATAATCCCGGCTCTTCTCGGTAGATTGCGGTAGATACGCCAATCCGGTCCACGACCAGATCCGAGACTCCTTCGTCAGACTGCACTAGAAGTCCTGACGAGATCAGCACGAACGGATTCTCCTCGAAAAACTAGG